>LBNU01032932.1:66507-82728 GCA_014162995.1 Artemisia annua
AAAACAACAAAAACATTTTCTTATTTCTTTCTTTCGTAGATTAAGCTTTTATTTCTTTCAAAGCTTTTATTAGTTTCATGTTTTCAAATTTAGTTAAACTTATTTCATTTTTAGTTGATCTTTATTTCTCTTAACTTTTATTCAATTCTTTTGTAGTGTAAACAAAACAAAATCACATCTTTTAAACCATTCATCTCACATAACTCACGACTTGAGTAACTTGATCAATTTCACCGCTCGTTGGGACAACGATACCTAGTGGTTCTTGCTTTCACTAGCTAGAAACGCTACATCAACCCACAAGTACCAAACTGCAACTACACAAAACCTCAAGGACTAAAAAAAAAGAAAAAAAAAATTGTCATCTTCAACCTCGACACACACACACCTGCACACACACACACACCTGCAACACACACGAAAACACACACAAAAACCCACCAATAATCAATTAAATCGGAAGAAAAGTAAAAAGAAAAGAAAAAAAAATAACGCGGCGTTAGTGGCTTAACGAGCCACGTTAACGCGGCCTTAACGCAAACGAATGCAACGGCTAACGCCCTTTAACGTGCGTTAAAGAGGTGCCACGTAGGCTTTAACGCCGGATCGGCGTTACCGTAGCACATGCTCTTAAATTCTGTCATAAGCTTAAACTAAGTTGATCAGATATTTTTTAAACCAAGTTGATCAATCCCAAATGCCATAAAAAGAGCTACGCTAAATCTTTTTAACACAAGTTGATTATAAATATTCAGCATTACAGTGTTGCTTAATGTCAAATAAAAGAGGTTATATAAAATCAGAGGGATTTCGAAGGGGTGTGCAATATGTGTAGTCACATATGACCTTCACTTAAAAAATGACTTATTTTTATCAGTTTGCATATAAATATGTAATTTCTTTTTAGTTTACAATTGTAATAAAGCCTATTTATTATTATTGCTCAAGAACAAAAACTACAAGACGACCCTGTATAAAATAGAGTAAAAGTCTAGGATAATGTGAATTATATACGAGTAATTAGTAAAATGAAAAACCATGTCTACAAATGAATTTAAGCGTGTTGAAATGATTAAAATTTTTAATTAAACACAAGTTGTGACTTGTCACCAAATTTCGATAGAAGGTCTCCTGGTTTATGGGATAAGAATAAGAAGGGTGGTGATATTCCAATGTGGTATAATTAACTTGGCCCATGGTTTTCCTTTTAATTTTAAAATATATATTTCATTCAGCTCATAGTTTTCATTTTAATACCACAAACCAGACAATGGTTTTTCCTAGGCTGACTCACTCCTCATACCAAAAGCTGAATTTGACTTCCAGAAAACCAGGAGTAGCATACTTTGTGGGCCATGTTTCTCTTCTTATGTATGTGGCGATTCGACCCCACTTGCCTCACGCGCTTTTGCTTTTTGTCTGGTTCAAACTCCATTTGTACGCCGCGTCTGGCCACCTGTCGAGTTGGTTTAGTGAATGACGATGTGCGAGACGGTGACTCTTCAATGAGGTAAAGGCCAAAAGATGCTGTGTGAAACCGTTGATTGGAGCGTGAGTGGTACGCGCTGGGATTGCAGTTGCAGTGTGCTTTTTTTATGTATAAGTTAGTGTATGAGCAATGTTTTTGGAGTTTACAAATAATCATTCAAAAGGAGTGAAAGTTTTGTGAGGAGTTTTGGTATAAAGAAATGATATATAGACCTCAAAATAGACCTAATTGTGAACCTAAAAACACGTGGCGTCATTTTGATTGCTGCAGATAGTGACTCACTTATTTTATAATCATCAGGATCATGTCACATATGTTTAGCTTCATTTTTAGGTCTATTTTTAGGTCTATGTATCATTCCTCTTTGCTATATTCTACTACTCGGTAGTATAATACTACAGTAGTTTTTATGGTCAGTGTTAGGGTGTGTTTGGTAAAAGTAGTGGTGAGCGAGCTGTGAGCAGTGAGTTCATAGCTCATCGCTCACAGCTTTTTAAAAAGACATTTGAAAAATGAGTATTTCATAAAAAATAGCAAAACCCACCGCTCTTTTGCAAAATGAATAATAAAAATCAAAAAGTTCATTGTTCACCGTTAATAGACCTAAAAAGCTCTGCGCCAAACATAGTTTTAATTAAGGTATGTTTGACACGGAGCTCTGTGGAGATTTTTAACATAATGAGTGGTGAGTAATGAGTATTTTGATTTTTAATAGTCTTTTGGCAAAAGAATAATGAGTTGTGGCTATTTTTAGGAATTCTAATTTTTCAATGCTTGTTAAAGAAGCGATGAGTTATAGTTATAGCTCACTGCTATTGACTGTTCACCGCTACTTTTCGCAAACACACCTTGAATCTCTACATTAGCGATACATCATTATTTAAAACACCCTCAAACTTATCACTTTTTATTTTTATGGTCACTACCTAACCTGACACTAAACAAAAAATATATAAAAAAAAATCTCATTTATACGAACATGCCTTATAATATACTCAAAACACAAATGATAATAAAAATACATATAGAGGCTCACAAGAAAGTTGGAGATTAGATTTTATAAAATAACCAAGAAAGTTGTTTTTATACGGTAACAATTATCTCACAATTTTTTTGTTTTGTTATTTCTATATTCTTTAAGAAACTATATCTAATTCCAAATCCTAGTATATCCAATCTTGTTTTAAAAGACATGAAAATATATTGACTTGTTTTACAAGACATGAAAATATATAGACTTGCAAGAAGGGGTAGGTGAAATACTCCCTCCGTCTCATATTAAGTGTCAATTTTCAAAATGCACAATGTTTTAGAAAATTTCACTAACTATAATCTCCACCAATCAACTACTCTCTCCGTCCCAAAATTATTGTCCTCCGACAAAAAACACACAGTTTAAGAAAACATAATCATTACTGTATTCTCTCTTAATTTTTTTAAAATGTCATTTTTACCCTTATGCAATTAATTAAATCTTTAAATAATGTTTGTAATTTTTAATATCATTAGGTGCAATATAGTAAACTTGCTAAATTATTCATAACTATATTTGGAAAAGGACAATAATTTTGGGACAACCCAAAATGGAAAGAGAGACTATAAATTTGAGACGGAGGGAGTATCATTTTTACCCACTAAAGTCTTATCTCATTGGTTGGAATATAATATTAGCACTTAATTTGGGACATGTCAAGATTCTATCGTGTATACTTAATGGAGTATCATCTTCACCCCTCTTTACTAAACAGTTTTGTATTTTCATATTTTTCTTAATGTAGTTCACTTAAAGTTAACAATCATATCCGGAGTAAACAATTTTTAACATGTCATAAAGTTAAATAAATTCTCATATTCAACTCGTAATAAAATATTGTTACTCCGTAGTGTAGATAACCAAATAAAATGTTATTCACTCCATATTACACACCCATTTATCCAAACACTATTAAAAAACACACCACCAACCAATAAAATAATAGTAAATCCACAACAGCCCAAATTCATGAATGTGGAAAACCTGGTAGTATTGTAGAAATCCCATATAATACCAGTATCTTGGAAACAACTGCGGCCTCCCAAAAATCCAGCGGCCATACATAAACCATATATATACAAACCCACACACCCCACACAAATATATTCTCTTCACTCCAAACAACATTAAAAGAAAAAAAACCTAACAACAATGAGAATGAGCTGTAACGGCTGTCGTGTCCTTCGCAAAGGATGTAGCGACGATTGTAACATCCGTCCATGTTTACAATGGATCAAATCACCCGAGTCACAAGCTAACGCCACCGTCTTTTTGGCAAAATTTTACGGCCGCGCTGGACTAATGAACTTAGTCAGCGCCGGCCCAGAACATCTTCGTCCTGGTAAGTACTGAATTTTACTACTTGTACCAAATCTTATAAGTCGTAAAATTTAGTTCGTACAAAAGAATAAATATGTTTTATTTTTTTTGTGTTACAGGGATATTTAGGTCACTTTTATACGAAGCATGTGGACGAATAGTGAACCCGATATATGGTTCAGTTGGGCTACTATGGTCTGGAAGGTGGCAAATGTGTCAGGATGCAGTTGAGGCAGTACTAAAAGGATCTCCGATAGTCCAAGTGGCATCCGACGCCGAAGAAACTACTCACGCGCCGCCTTTGAAAGCGTACGACATCCGCCACGTCTCAAAAGATGAACAACCATCTGATGGGTCCAAAAGTAATGAGCTGCTTCATAAGATCAGGTCACGGTGTCGTTTTAAGAAAACATCTTCTGGGTCCAAAGAGAATAATAAGAAGAAGAACCGGGTCGGGTCAGATGAAGAGTCGGGTCGGGCGTCAAGTGATCATGAGTCAACGCTGAGTCATCAGTCGGAAACTGCGGCCCATGTGGTGGAAGGTGATAGTCACGTGACGGTTGCTGGTGAGGGTCCGGTGAAATCTGAAGTTGAACTGGAGTTGACACTTGGGTTTGAACCTGTTCAAAGGAGCTGGAGCTGTGAACCGGCTGGAAAAGTAGCTGGAGGGTTTGATGATTCTGGTGAGGGGGTTTGTAGGATGGAACTTGGATTGGATTATTAGTGGTAGATCAGTTTTGACGGTGTGTTCTTTTTCTTAAAAAAAAGTTTGTTTATATAACTTTTTTGATAACCAAAATTTATAGTATTAGTTATAAGATCTGAAGTAATGTTTTGAGGGTACAGGTTTTTCTAATGCAAGTGATGATATGATGTGAATTTATAACTCTGGATGTAAATTTATTAATTATCGAATTTTGATTGACAATGTTGTTTGTGGTTCAAGTGATGAAAATTTCATAATTTGACTGAAACAATTGGACTTGAACTCATCGGAAAATCCTATTGACTTTTTTTATGTCGGCCTTTTGAATGTATTGAGTGACATATGCAATTTTATAGCTCTGCATGGTCACTTTAAAATCTGATGCAATTTTCTTCTCAAACATTTCATTCCCATTTAACAGGGATAATTAATTAGGAATATATTTAACTTTTACATTTTAGTTATAAACGAGGTTTTTATCTCGCGCGTTATCGCGGGGCATCTGTATACGTAAATTTAGCAAAGAAAAGAGAGGATGCTAACTGTTGGCGTGTGTATCCTTCGGATCATATTCGAAGGAAAAAGACTAACGTTCGGACGGAGTCGAACCACAGCCGGATAGGACGAGCCAAATCCGAACAGAACGAGCCAATCCACTAAACCCTGACATCCGAAGGGCTACATGCCTCCCGGATGACTCTACCGTCCGGACATGCGATAATTACGCGGATCAAAGTACAAACAAGTACACAAAGTACATGATAGTGGAGCATAAACTAGCGAACACTAAGGGATTAAGTACAAGCCAACCTGGCACCTCACATAAACTGCTTATAAATAGTGGAGAAATCCTCTTGCAAAGGTTAACTAATTTTCTACTCTCTCTTATCTACTTATTTTCACTTTTTATCTCTCTAGAGCATCTTACTTATTCTCATGCCGGAGGTTGGTCCTGGGATACATTCTCAGGGCGAGTCTAACGGACGTTTCTGTCTTACAGGTGACCGAAGGACAGAGATAAGCCGAAGAGTTCTTTGCGAATCCGAAGGACAAACTACAGTCCATAGGATTTGTTTTGCTTGTTCGAGGTAGACGCAAGATTTTACCTCAACACTAACTATATTTAGAATTCGTAGATTGGTGTATTTGAAACAACAGAAAATTAGAAATGGAACAAAAGTAATGTCAGTACATATATCGAATATATGAATGGAATATGAATTATACAATTTAGCTACGATAGAAAGGGATAGAAATAGGTATTTTTAGTTTTGTATTGCGTTTGTTGCATTTCGTCGAGTGAAAGACGGATAGCTGCTATGCATAAGAACCTGCAAAAAAGAATGTAAAAATAATTAAAAGGTGCAATAAAAAAACAAATATTTATTTTTTTTTTGCTTCTTTTTTTTCTTCTTTTTTTTTGTTTTTTTTTTGCCCAGATTTTTTTTCCTTGGTTTTGTTGGAGGTGTGTTGGTCAACTTGCTTAGGATGTGAAGGGATGGACAATTAATGTGTGTTCATGCATGTGGAAGTGAAATGAAGCATGAGTTATTGTTAATTTGTGTGGCTCAAGGGTGGCAATTAAAGCAAGTGTCCTTATAAGTGACATAGAAACAGAAACTAATGATCATTAAGAAAGCAAAATCTCAATCTAAACACACACATACGTACCCCAAAAAGCAGTTTTTTATAACAAAGAAAAAGATGACAACACTTATGCCCTTTTTCAAGAAGTTACCTGCCGTTGCTGGCTCAACCTTAGTCAGAGACATGATGGTTGTAAGATTTGAGAGGGAGGTTACTGTCAAACCCAATCTGCAAACCCAAGATCTGACAGAGGTGTCAATGATCTTTGATGTACGCGGGATTGCGACCACGCAACAGGTTTACCTCTCAAGGGATCTCAAGAGGCTTACAATCCCACCAGGCAGTGTACCTGACCGATGTAGTATAGTGTAGTGGCAAGTACGGGGATTGATCGTTCTCTCACAGGAATAGTGTTCGTTAGGTATGAAAAACTACTCTAATAGGTCTAAGGGTGAGGATGATTATTTTTGTATTTTATATTTTATAAAGCAATTAAAATCTCGGGTTTGAAGGATTGCGCGGAATTAGTTGCTGAGTCAACTAACCCAAAACTACTATTGCAAAATAAAATAAAAATAACAAGAAAATAAAAGGTGGAAACTTATATGGAGACGAATATGTTTACTTAATTTCTTACTCCTAACTATCTTTACCGGTTAATTAGTGTTAGGTCACCATTTTAGTAACACAAAAGTTATTCAAATGAAAGAAATGAGATAAGAAATAGACTTGGTTTGATTAAGATCAATATGAAAGATGAAAGCAACAGTTTCCCTTAAGATATGAAATTAACCCAACATATTAAAGAGTTAATAGTGTCCTATATTGAGGGATTAGGGCAACCTCCCTTCCTTTCCCCTTTTCATTTCTAGACGTGGGCTTCAGCCCATTGGACCTTATTGGACTCGTCTTATATCCCAATAACGAGTATAAGCTAAAACATAGAAAATAAAAAGTGTATAATACTAAGACAACCTATTACATTTATTGAAATGACCAGACTTGACTGAATAGTTATGAAACTATGATCTAACAATCTCCCCCTAAGGATCGGTCATGAAGATTTTTGATGGATAGAGAACTTTTCCACTCCATCCGAGGTGCTTTGAGACGTCTTTGTTCTTCAAATGTGAATGTTAATACTTCGATGGGCTTTAGAACCGTCTTTTCAAAATGATAGTTGTTAGACATATACATCGTTCTTTGATCTTTTTTCTTTGTTGATGTGAAAACGATAAGATGAAGTAGTAATCCGTCCATCCGTCCACTTTTCGTCTCTCCAAGGGATTCGCCCGTTCCACACATGCTTCATACATCTTTAACGGTGTGTTGTTATGCATTCTTAGCCTCTTATGTCTTTAGTGTTGAAGATTCATGATTGGGTAGAATCTTTCTTGTTGAAATGTGATACAGGCTTTGAGGGCTTACCACCCCCCCCCCCCCAAAATTCATTCGGCATCTCTGAGTATTATGAGCACGTGGA
Source organism: Artemisia annua (assembly GCA_014162995.1). Lineage (NCBI taxonomy): Eukaryota > Viridiplantae > Streptophyta > Magnoliopsida > Asterales > Asteraceae > Artemisia > Artemisia annua. The sequence continues at coordinate 74,126 of LBNU01032932.1, forward strand.
GTTGTGTTTCAAGACAGCATTTGTACCTGAAATAAGACAGTTAGCAAATAAACCACCGGTACTTACAGGTTGAACTAGAATTCGTCAACAGCATGATTGTGAAGACTCCTTTGCTAATTCGCGCCAAGGCCGTCCTAAATCGGAACCCCTAAGAGCTTACCCAACGGGCCCCACAACTAAAGTACACCCACGGATTATTGAGTCGCTGGAGATCACCCCACGCTGTGAGACCGGTTTGAATCCATCGTAAACACAAAGCGTAATCCACGAGGAATTACCAAAGTAACCTGCTGTCAGGGCTGTTTGATGTTAACCCTGGCAGGATTTCCGTTCAATCATTCGAGAAGTACCTCAGTAAATCCCTCATGAACGTTCTAGGCAGATTGCTAAGATCTGCGAAGGACTCGATAATTTACAATTGGTGTCCATTGATGTAAGATAACCAATGTAAGATTACTAAGTGTACCTAAGAGATCTTTGAAGTATCTCGTGGCTCTAGACTCAATTAGTGCATCTTATGGTTTCTTATGCGGAGATTGGGGCAAGGTCTCCTGTTTCAATATCAACCGACTCTAAGAGAGGGTCGATAGATTACACCGGTTCCCCGTGAGAATGAAACAAACATCTTTTGAGAGATACTCGAGTGGCTAGAAGGTTAAGGTGCATGCGTCACTGGGTCCATGACGTCTTTTATCTTCAATACCGGTGTCGCCTTAGCAACAACCAGTAGCATATGAATTGAACCCGGTGTCTGCCCTAAGGTTGAATAATTTGGAGGGCTCATTTCTTTTCACCCTTTTCATAACGTTTCTTTTTAATTCTTCAACCCCTTCTTTCTCCGTTTCATTCATTACTCCTTTTTCGAATCATTCCTAAGGACTTCTAAATACTAACTATTGGTGATGTCCTTGGGAAGATCCCTCCGGCTTAGGCGGATCATAGGACGGTTATTCCTAACCTTAGTCACCTTATAACTCCATGACTATCCTAGTGATGCCTTTTGAAACCATTCATTTGAAAATCTCTCAAAGTGTTTGTGAAAAAAAACATTTTATAACACTTTGAGGGTTTTATTTTCTTATGAAATACTCCCCCTCCACATGTGCTTATGAATATTTTGCGGAAAATAACACATGCGGGAGAAGTTAGCACTTTAGAATTGATCCACTCTTAATAGACATGTACCCGAGGGACACGGTTACGTTGCTTAGTTAAAGGGATGCATTGTCAGTTTTTAGGTGACAACTAGCCCTAATAACTACCTTGAAGTTGTAAACATTCCATAAAGGAAGTTAGACCCGTCAAAGTAACGTCTAGAAAGAGTTTCTCGAAACGGTACAATCTACTCGGATAAATCCTTTCGAATACTAACGGTTTTTGTTTCGTCAATTCTTGGGTCAATTCTGAGTCGAGCTCGAGTGAGATACAACTTTGCCACATCATATTTTGATCATTTTCTTCTTCTCCCCCTCAAAAATAGCATATTAAATGTTGTTTTTGCAAACGATTTTGATTAAAATATGCTTTTTGAGTCTTATGGGGAGTTATCATCAAAGATTTGAGATTTCAAGAACGATGTTTTTGGTACAAGTACTCCCCCTCAACTTGTGGATACTCATTGAGGTGAAATACTTGTCTTTTGAGTAGAATTGTGAAAATCTGAAAAGTTTGATAAATTCTACTCAAAAGTAAGAAGCCTTCGCTCCTTATATTAGGATTGTAGCACTGAAGCGTACCACAGGGTCCTTTCTTTACAAGGTATGGGTTGTGCACTGTTATGTGTACACAAGCCTTAATGATTCACAATAATCAAGAATGAATTGGAAATAATGAAAGTTTGTACCAAAAGCTATGTCTGAGATGGAGCCAAGGCATTGAAGTCGGTGAACTTTGCATTGGGCCTTTGGAATGTCAGGATCGGAAATGATGGACGAACTCCGATGTAGCTTTCCAATCTCCTGATCTGCTCCCTCCGGTTAAGCCTTTCTTCAATGGCATGTATGAAGTTCTTTACCATCCTTCTTGTGCTAGAATTCCACCGAGTACTCTTTCCTTCCTTCATCTTTAGCAGATCATCCGACAATCTTTCAACTAAACCATCACGAACCCGTTGTAGTGTAACATCACAGAACTTGTGAATCTCGTCGAACCGCATAAACCGTAGTTGATGCTTTGAGTTCAGGTAAGTGACCCCGAACTTTGGTTTGAGGAGAACCATTAGTTGAGATGCTTCATGCAGTTCTTCGATCATGAGTTGTGGTTTGGTCAAGTTGAGTACGTTCTGATAACTTTCAACACCTAACTGCAGATCTTCTACGCGTTCACGGATGATCAGTCTTCTAATGCACATGAGTAAGGAAGAGATGAAGTTGTATTGAGTTGACTTTGGGAGACCCCTCATCCTTCCTTGAACTTTTTCTAGATACATATCTTCTATGTCATCTAGATAAAGATGTGGAAAATCGGCTTCACAAAACTTGTAGAGCTTTTCATCTTGCCTCTTGACCACAATCTCCTTCATGTAGACATAATCATGCCGTCTGTCTTCCAGAACTTCCCTGATAGCAACGATTCGGCTTTTGTTCTTCACATTACCAGAAGTTCGTTCATATCTGTGAGTGTACCCGAGCTTACGTCTGTCAGACCAGTTCTGAATTCCAAGTAAGGCGTCTCTGTTGTATTCCACAACTGAGTTTCTGAATGTTGGAGCTGATTCTTCAATGTCTGGAATTTCATAACGAGCAGCCGGTACAGAAATTCTTAAGGAAGACTTGTAGCGATCTTTTGAAGTTGTGATGTCGTGTGTGAGGTAGCGGAGATCATTGTTGAAGAAGAAACGGTACGGGATTCTAGGCTTGTCAGCGAAGCCTTGAAGAGGTAAAGGTTTTGTCCAATCTGTGAAGTACGGTTCATTATGCTTGCCATGTAAGTCAATGTTGCTTTCCGGGTTGAGCCAATCAAAGGAGTCAGATAGAGCTGCAGCGATGTTTTGCAAATGGTAGTCCAGCTCGATTTTGTTTCCTGATCGTGCCTTTAGAAAGTCACTAGCATCCTTGTTGATTCGCCTAAGTTCAGCTTTCGTCACTTTTTCCAACTGAAGACCCGAAAGAATACTCTGAGCATATTGTAAAGTGTTGCCCGGGAGTGGTTCTTCGGTTTCAAGCGGTGGATGAGCTTTAATCATTGTAGTGACCCAATCCGAATCAGGAGCCTCTGGTGCATTCAACCATGAGAAGCGTGTTGAGGGTTGCTTCTGCTTCTTCTTCTTAGACTTTGATGACGGTTCAGGAGATTCAATTTGAGTTGATTCGGGTTGAGGTTCATCCTGTGGTTCGTCAGATTGAAGCATGAATGGTTCCTCAGCAGCTGAAGGTCCAGATTTGGAAGCTGAGCCTTTTGGTTTGCGGGTGGAAGTCTTAGGTGCTGGTGGAGGTTGTTTGGAAGATGAGGGTTCATGACTAGATTTGGACTTCTTACGATGAGAGTCTGAGTCTGGATCTTCATCTTTCCTGTGACGTTTATGTGTCCCAGCAGCTTCCTTGCATGACGCCATTGGTATTAAGAATTCTAGCAGAGCAGCTTCTTCATCAGTCTTATCTGCCTTATCTGTGAGTTTCACAGCTAGAAGAGCTTCCAAATTTTCCACTGTTAAGTCCTCAGGCGCAGTAGTAGGCCTGGTTGTCTGAAGGTAGAATGGATTTGAGCGAAGAAACTTTTCAATTCTGCTTCGAATTCTGGTATTCAGCTCTTCTCTGATGGGTGTGAAGAGTTCAACAAGCTTCGGAGTTACTGAAGTCACGAGGTTTGCATCCAAGTATTCATTGGTGTAGGCCTCGATCATGTCACCCATGTTTGTAGTCATGTGTTCATCCACGTAAGCTTTCGTCTCTCTTAACCCTTCAACTTCATTTGAGAGCTTTTCAACCAATTTAGTCATCTTGTTCAGTTGGTCTTGAAGATCACCCTGTTGTTGTTGTGGTGTTCTTCTAGGCCTTATAGATCCCGCAACTCTTTTTGCCCGTAAAAATGCCTTTGTTGTTCTCAGACTGGCTTTCTTCATTCTTGGTTGTTTTGCTTTTGGTTGTGGTGGTGGTGGTGATTGGTCTGATGATGATGATGATGATTCTTCTTCAGTGTCTGATTCTGATTCTGAGTGAGGTGGAGATGGATCTTTTGGTGGAGAATCCTGAGGAATAGGAGGTTGTTCAGGTGTCGGAGATCTTTCTTTTAGCGGTGAATGCATTTCGGTGTCATGGAACTGATCACCTTGATCTTGGTTTTGGGTCTGATCATCCAAATTTCCCTCTACTGGTTCCTCTATGGTTTTCTCTGTCAAATCTTCTCCTCCTTGACCTTCTGATTCTAACTCTGGAGAGATATTCTCTGTCTCCTTCTGTTTTTCATCAGTCTCTTTGTCTCCAGCTTCTTTCATGAGTATGTCGCCCTCAGCATCTTTATCTTGTTGTTCGGTTGTGGTTGTGGTGTCTGTTGGGGGAATCATGGAAGAACTAGAGCCGACTCCTTGAGCTTGAAGTTCAAGTTGTCGTTGATGAGCCTGTTGTTGTTCCAGGTTGAGACGAGCAGCCAGTTGCATTCTCTTTTGCTCTTCTTTCTCCAGGTTTCGGGTGTCAACGACAATGCTTTTCAGCTTGCCTTTGTCAGTTGAAGGTTCAGATTCAGGTTGTGTAGTTTCATTATCATCATGACCAGGTTCACGGATGACAATTCCTGTTCGTGGTTGTTGTTGTTGCTCATGGAGAGTTTCCAAACTTAGTTGTTTTGCCAGTTCGAGCTCAGGATCCTCTTGAGCAACATACCTTATTTCATAGTCCCCTCCTTCATCTGTGTCGGTTTCGGTTTCTGAGCCAAATTCTGACCCACTTGCTTCAGATGGTGATGGTGATGGTTCAGGTGTCGGGACTTTCTTCTTGGTGACTCTTCTTTTAGGGGTTGCAGCAGGCTTAGACTTTGGCTGTTTTGGATTTTGAGTACTGCTGGATCTTCCAGACTTAGCACCTCTCTTGCTGCGTGTCTCCCTAATGTATCTCGGAACTTCTTCGGGTTCAGTGAATCCTACTTTCCCAGCTTGGAAGGCCAGATCGTAGATTCGGTAGTTCGAAGATGCACGAATCTTGTCAGTCAGAAGATTTTCAGGAATTCTCAGGCCAGTGGTCCTTGGAGTGAATTGAATGGACTTGACGAAAGAAATCTTTTCATCGTCCACAATGCTGTGCTTTGGTTCTGTACGGTCAAACATTCTTTGGTTAAACTCTGGAGTTTTCCCGCAGAGGTGGGCAATGAGCATCTTGGTGAACCTCAAGAACGGAATCATGGTTCGATCTTTAGAACAGATCTGAAAGATGATGTCGCTCATGATAGGATCGACAAAGTCAATGTTCGTTCTGCTCATCATCCCCCAGAATACTTGCAGATGTGATAGTCGGGGATGTTCATGACCACTCTTTCGACCCGAAACAGATCTGATGATAAGCATGTAGAAGGTTCTCCATGGTTGAGGTAGATTCTTGATGTTGATCTTGGACAATATGATTCTGGAGGATTCTTCTGTATCATAACCAAGCTCAATCATGTAGTCGAGTATTTCAAGCTCTGTCATCATCGGTTCATACACTTCGGAAGTAGGAAGCATGAGAGCTGTCCTGAGAACATCTAGATCAACTTCATATTCTTGTTGTTCTAGAGTGACCGTGAACGAGGCATCATCCAAATTGACCTTTGCAGTGCACCAAAACTGATGAATGTAGAAGGTTGGGACTGAAGCAGACTTCGTAAGTACTTCTTTGCATGGATGAGCCAATAGAATATCCTTGACGATCCGACAAGAATCTTCAGTAATTCTGAGCTTGTTGAAGTCAATGCGAAGATTAGTCTTGCCCAGAGTCATATTGTAGCCTACTGGAACTATTTCACCAAGTGTCATTAGTGGAAGGTTCTGTGCAGGGGCATTTTCAGCTTGTTGTTGTTGTTGAGCCATTGTGAACTGAAAATGTAATGTCATAAGTTCAAACATTCAACTTGTTAGTTTGTTAGTTAACGTACGAGTTTGATACTTAAGACCATTTCATTTCACTTTTAGCATGCAATTATTATTAAGTACGTGAGATGTTTGTTATGACGATAACAAATTGTATGTAATCTAAGACGTAACTACAAGCATTCATAGCACATTGAGCAAGTTAAGTACATCAAAAGAGTTACACAATCATTAAACATCCACAACTTAAAGGAACAATGATCACACACACATATCAATACAAGTTCACAAGATTACAACTTAGATTTAATAAAGTTTACAATTTACACAAACATTTCAAAAATAAGTCTAAGTGTGATCTCGATAAAATTATAAACTTGTGATCTCGACAACTCTCCAATTCAGTGATCTCAATAACATTTGAATTGAGTGTTCTCGAAAATTTTCATATTGAAAGATTTCGATAACATGTAATTCAAATGTTCTCGATAAACAGTAGAATCAAGGTTTGCGATAAACACTGTTCACGTGATCTCGATAATTGTGGTTTTTCGAAAATTTCAAGGATCTCGACAATTTTCTTCGAAATCTCGACAAGTTATAAAAGATCTCGATAACCTAAGTTAGAGGTTTTCGATAACTTATCAAAAATTTCGAAGAAAGTTCTCGATAACTTTGATTTATCGAAATTTCTTATACAAGAAATTTCGAGATTGCATGAAGACGTACGTTTGAAGAATTTTGTTGTATCTTTGAATGATCCTGAGTCAATTAAGCACAAAAACAAAATTAATATCACAAACATCCATCATACACACGATTTCGATAAACATTCATAAACCCTAATCTATCTAGATCATTCGTAAGATGAGAACATGTTATTTTATTAATGAATTCATGCAATTAAAACTCAAGCAAACATGTTTCGATCACAGAATCAGGATAAACAACAACATATTGAGAACACCCAATACTACGCAACCCTAAGAACATCTAGATCGTAACTTACATGAATTTAAAGCAATTAAAGCACATAATCATGTTCTAATATCCCTAACATGCATATCCCACCAACAATATCCAACAAAACATCACAATTTCACATAAACCCATATTAGCGAAAACGCAAGAACATCGAAATCATAGCAAACGTGTTTGGTGTTATAATTAGAGTAACCTAGCATGATTATAATACTAGTAAACACAAAAGCCCTATGGTTACAACATCAAAACATCACATTTACAAGATATCTATATCTAGCATAAACCCTAGTTCTCGACATCATTTAAACGCAAAATCTAACCATAAACTTTTTAATTCCTTGAGAAGGCTATCTTAGAGTAGTGTTAGGAACATGAATTGACTTACGGTTTGAAGATCTATGGAATAGATTGTGAGTTTGAATCTTGGCCGTGAGATTGGTTTGAGAGAAAAAGTGTTTATAGTTTTGTGAATAGTGAAAAACGAGGGGGACAGTTTTGGTTAGGTTAGAATTTTCAAACTTTCAACACTAGGCAATTTAAGTCCCTTGACTACATATATTCTAAATTAAGTCGTAAGAAAGATTATAAACAGTTAAATCTAAACAACTTTTGGCAAAACTCTCTCCTAAGGCATAACCTAAAGAAACGTCAAGTTAAATTGACTTTAACTCAATTCCGTGAAGTACCACCAAAATTAAAGCAAAATTTAAAATGCAAAAGCACATCTTTGAGAAAAATTTTGAAATTTTAACGAACATTCTCCCCCTCAACATTTGGTCGTAAAAATGTTGAAAATTTTGAGAGACCAAAGTGTTGAACGAGATCGTATGCTTGCATTTGTGAACAAAATGAAATAAAATACGAAACGAAATTAAAGAAAATCTTTTTGTAGTTTTTATGGTTTTACAATTTTTTCTTTTTGTTTTTGAATAAATATTTACAAAAGATATTTTTGGTGTTTGACTCCATTAATTGTTTTCCAGAAGAGTTTTTAAATGATCTGGAGTCAAACAACGCATACCAATTCGGTGAACGAGTTCAGTAAACCTAGCCGGTGGTAAAGGTTTAGTGAACAAGTCTGCCAATTGGTATTCTGTACCCACGAAGTATAACTCTACTGTACCCTTCTCGACATTCTCCTTGATGAAATGATATCGGAGATCGATGTGCTTAGACTTGGAATGTAGAACCGTGTTGCAGGAAATAGCAATGACACTTTTTGAGTCACAGTACATCGGAATCTTCTCGAATGAGTAGCCATAGTCCATCAGCTATGTACGCATCCAAATGATTTGAGCACAGCAGGCAGCCATAGCCACATATTCTGATTCTGTTGATGAGAGTGAAGTGCAGTCCTGTGGTATGTGCTTATTCACATACCTTTTATTCACCATTATTAGACTATTTTAGACCAAAAACTAACGCGAAAAGCCAAAGATATCGTGTTTTTGTGTTTATGACTGTGCAGGTATGGATATTGCTAAAACATCACAAAATGCAACAGAAAAGCCCGAAAAGAGCATGAGATGTGGAAAAGAGTCAAGAAGCCGAGTCAAAGTTGATATTCACTCAAGAAAAGCCCGTGACGAAGTTTTCATTACTTAAAGGCTTGAGAATATGAAAG
>LBNU01032932.1:95374-111663 GCA_014162995.1 Artemisia annua
TTCTCGAAATAGTTTTTCCAATAAAATCAAGCATAAACTTCATAGTTTTCCTCAAACTCATAATAATTCAAATAATTTGGCAAGTGAAATAAATTCGAGTTTTTCTAGGTTGTGCTGAGCTAGTCTACAAATAAATTCTCGTTCCTAATATATCTCACGCTCTTCAAATCAAATTTAACATGCTTTAAAGTTTTAAAACGTTTCAGGCTCTAAAAAAATAGAAGTTTGGCTAGGATTAGGTTTTAGAAAAATACCAGGTGTTACATAAGAGGTTTAAGAATCTTTGTCAGTAAGATAACTCAAGTTAAACTTATTTGAAATAACTGATCTGACTTAGGATCAAATGAGAAGAACTTTTAAAATGAGAAGGATGAGAAATAACTATAACCACATATTAGAGATGCATCGACTTGATTTAGATGCATCCCTAATCTTTTAGATGCACCCTAATATATTTTCTAGCTAAAAATTAGATGCATATACATATATTAGATGCATTTTAGCAAGTTAGGAAAATCATATGTATTTTTCGTCCTATGAGGGTTAAATTTGTTGCAAGTACTACTTTGCATCGTTTTCACTTCAAAATTACTCTCGAAACTAATTGGGATGCATCTAAATAAACAGAGATGCATCTAATTCAAGTCGATACATCTCAAATATGTCGTTAGAGTTATTTCTCATCCTTCTCATTGCAAGTTTTCTTCTCACTGGATCCTTACCCGATCTGATCTTTCATAAACTCTTATAGTTGGGCATCGAATATGGACGTATTAGCGAAAGAAAATGATTGTTAGACTTAAAAATGTAATTAGTTTTGTACATAAACCGACATGACAATTGTTTATTAGTTTGCGAAAAAGTGGGTCACTCAGTTTTCATCATCATAATATTGTCATGTAAATTTAGGCATATCAATTAGACATGACAATCAATAATTTTTACAAAGCTAGTTACACTTATAGCTAATTTACTTGAAATTACTTATGATCTAAAACATTTATTTAAGGAACATGTGATCCTTGATCCCTAAAAGGCTAAGACGACTTCATGAGTAAGAGACTGTTTTATGTACGTCTTCGACATATAAAACAAACTCTGAAGTTATTCTGAGGCAAATCTTTAAACTATGATTTGGTATGGTTTGTTATTATACTCAATCTCAAAAGGAAAATTCGATTACAGGTGATTCACTATGCACTCTCTTTCTCACACACAAGTGATTCATAAGTGTACTTTTTAAGTTTTTATGCTCCAAATAAAAAATAATAATAATCTCATTTCTCTCTTCATATCATGCATTGAGAATTTGAAACTGACAAGATCTTCCTCAAAATCCATCGCTATAATCTCAACGATACATAGTCGATAACAGTAAGATATCAATCGATGCACTGCGACATCTTGCAATGGTATAATTAATGCTATTTACTTCAGGCGTCAAGCCATTTGGGAAACCAATATATCAATATCATTTGCGGTAGCATTCTTCCCTATGCTACACTCTTTGCGTTGGGTTTTTGTTCTTGTATAAAAACATTCTTTGATATACTGGTAAAAAAATAACACTTAGTTGTTCAAAAAAATAAAATAATAACACTTATGCCAATCTCTATATAAATTGATATAAACATTCTTTTAAATCATCGTAAAAACTATATTTGGATATGTTATGGTCTCAAACTAGGCCTTCATCACTTTATGTCTGGTTGACTGTATCCAACATGACATCACAAGGTCCTCATCACTTTATGCCATGAGGCCTTGAGATGTTTATCTTGAATCACTTTTTACGGGGAGAAGTGGTAAAGAAGACTTGATCAAATCAATCAACTTTCGGAACAAAGGAACTTCAATGTGAGAGGAACAAATAACAAAACAAACAAAGAGGATTTACGATCCTTACTCTTAGGTCATCAATCATGTAATCGTGTTTGTAATGTAATTTTGTGTGTGTTTTAAATACACCCATTCTTTACTATTTTTTCATGTCATAACTACAAACATATAGACATATTTTTCATTAGTTACCTAGCTTTATCGCTCATATCGACAGCCATCTTTATACATTCGTCTCTCGTTTTCATGATTTCATAAATAAAAAAATAAAATTTAAATATAAGATATTGCTAATTTCGTGCTTGGCGATCAATAAAAGTTCTACTTAACCAAACTATGATAGTTGAAATGTAACACATCGCTAAATGTTAAGAAAAAAGGACAACAAAATGTTTAGATAACGACGTAGAGTGATGAAGGACTCACGATGCACATAAACGTTGTTAATCTTGAACCTCAAATCACCCAAAAAAATGTTTTGTTAATGGCCTAGACCAGTGTTGCAAAAAAAAAAATAAAAAAAAAGCCTACAAGGCCGATAATCGTCGTCTAGGCGCTACTGGGCCTCTAACCTTTTCAATTTGTGTAAATTGGTCAACCATGGTCAACGGCGGTCAACGACTGACAACGGTGGTCAAACTTGTCGGAAACTTGTAAATCATGGTTTATGGATTTCATTTTGATTTTTCAAAATACAACTAGAAACGATGTTTAAATCGATCTCAAATTAAAGAGGAAAGTATTCTAGATTGAACCGTGTGATTATTTGAACGTAAAACATAACAAAATTTGAGATGTTAAAGATTTAATCGGTTATGAGGTATGAAAAAGTAAGAAAGTGAGTAAAAAAAATACATTAAAAGGATTTTCTTTTTTTAAGTTGTTTATTATTATTATTATTATTATTATTATTTTAGTATGAAAACTCCAAAAAAAATTGCACTTCGAAACATTTTGGTAAGAAAGTATGGATAGTCGAGCACCTTTCACCAAATTATCTAAAGCAAAACGTTGAATAAAGCTAGGTAACTCACATTATTGTAAAGGGGCTTGCTCATGAAATGTGTTTGCAATCCGAACGACATTACGAGAGTACGTAACCAAAAAGAATACCAGGTTTGCTAAACAAATTAACGTGCACAAAATAGCCGTTAGTTCATGTAACACGTGTTTTGTTTTAGCTCAAACACGAAGAAACTAAGAAAACATGACTGATATAGTTTTCTTTCCAGTTTTTATTCGAATATGTGCTTTTCCTCTTAAAAAACTATTAAAAAGACAAGGGAATCTATTTTTGAGGTAATATTTCTGTTAAAGAAAAATATTAAATAGTACTGTACTAAATTATACTAGTAGTTTATTTTTGTACTCAATTCAAATAACACTTTCGCTTTATTCTTGTGTCAAAATGCGTGACAAATGCAGCTTTGCATTATCACTGCTTTTTTTTTAGTAGTTGTTCGATGAGTGATAAATTTGTATGTTATGCCTTAATACATCGTCAACTGGAATCTTTCATTTGGGTACGTTAAAGCTGAATTAACAAAAGTTAGTTTCGGATAAGACAAAAAGAGGAAGAACAGTTTTGAAAAATAAAACTAATTTATTCGTGATTATCATAATTAAGTGTCCAAAATGATACTCGTATAATTCAAATAATTATAGAAATATTGCTATATAAAGTTTTGAGAACTTCCAAAATCGAAAATACAAACTAATATTGAATCTATTTTCAAAAAAAAAAAAAAAAAAAAAAAAAAAAAAAAAAAAAAAAAAAAAAAAAAAAAAATTTCGCCAACAGTAACAGTTATGATTAAGTATATTATTATATCTATCAAAGATCCATTAAAATAACCCTTTTCGTGAGTAGACGATCCTAGACGGTTTTAACACATTTTTATTGCTCACACGTCCCGACGGAATTAAAACAATTTTGTATGATAAAATTGTGATTCATAAATGTTCAATAACGAGGATGTAAGCCGCGCGTTGCCGCGGACATTTTAAATACGAAATTATTGTAAAGATATTTTAAATTTTTTTGCGAAAAGTGTTCTAACGTTAGCGTTTAATCGCGAAGTTAGTGATCAAGGACTGACTTTGCAACATGACTATAACATAAAGGACCAAGGACTGACTTTGCAACAGATGTATAACATGAAGGGCCAATTATGTAAATTATGTGAGGCCTAAATTTGCAACGAACCTCTGAGATGAAGGACCAAATTCGTATGGATTTTTTAAAATTGTTAAAGATAACGGTCGTTAGCTACTTAACGTCAAGTTAGTGACCAAGGACTGACTTTGTAATGGACGTATAACATGAAGAACCAATTATGTAAATTATGAGAGGACTAAATTTGCAACGAACCTCTGAGATGAAGGACCAATGTTGTACGGAACTTTTAAGAAAATGTTAAAGATAACGGTTGTTAGCTAACATTCGTTAAGTAACTAACGACTGTTAAGTATAGCGCTACAGTAACTAACGGCCGTTAGTTACTGTAGAGCTACAGTGTCTTTTTTTTTGCACGGCTACCAAGAGCCCCATAATTGTTATATAGTTATAATATATATCGTGAGGCAAATTTCAAGTTATATGAAAGCAATTGTTAAAAGTAAAAAAGTGTAAAAGTTTAAGGTGAAAATTATATATTGAATATGAATGAACAGTGTTTTGTTTGAAAATTAATATTAAAAGTGAGTCAAATTCAAGTTATACGAAAATAATTGTTAAAAATAAAATAGTGTAAAAGTTTAAGGTTAAAAGTGAAACTTATATAGTAGATATAGAATGTATAAAGTGTTATACGCACATTATGGTGAGAACAAGCGTTATAGGTACAACATTTTATAAACACGTTATAGTTACAACGTTATGGTGATAACAAGCGTCATCCGGGTTTTTTGTTCTTTTATTTTGTTTATACTCGTGGTGTCGACGAATAAGGGAAGTGAGGAAGAAGATATATACTCCGTAGTAATTATTTTATTTCATTTTATAAAAAATAGTTAGGTCTCTAAAGTTTATTTACTTTACAATTCAAGTCCTTGATTATTTATTTTCTTGCCTAACGTAAAAGAAATTAGGGTATATGATCCATTTTACGACAGTTATTTATTTATTTATTTATTTATTTATTTATTTATTTATAAATGTGGACCCACATGCACGTATAACATGTTATAGCTGAAGAGTGTGTTTTTTAAATTTTGTGTTATAGAAATGTTATAATGTAAAAGTTGATGTGTCGTGCGGATAAACTACACTATACCTAGCACTCTTAAAAGTACTGTAGTTTATTATTTGTAGTTTAATGTAAAATTGTTTGTACATAAGGTCATAAGTAAATGATGTCGATGACAACTACATCACTTTTGTCAACGAGGTGATTTGTACCCATGACTTTTGTTAACGAGATGATTTGTACACCATCATATGTGTCGTGATATTCCGCAATTTATTTTATAATATGATGCGGTACAAATCATCTCCTATTTTTTTACTTGCAAGAGCAAGCGCTGTAATTGTTTTATGTCAATCTTTTAGTCGAAAGATGCTTTTGTGTCCAACATAATGGCAACACCGAACCATCCAGTAATATAATAGTTAGCTTGAGGTTATTAAGTACTTTGGGATTAATTATTCAAATAACACATAGTGACCAATCTTTATTTGTATGAACGAAATACTTTTCAATTATACTGGTTAGTGTGTTTGAATAACAATTCTTGTGTGGTGAGTGCAAAGGATTCCTTTATGCTTCTAAAGAGTTTGATTCCAAAAGTTATGAACTCCTTCAAGAGAGTATATTAATTTGTATTTGTGTGATTGATACGATGTAAAAGCGATAGAAATGGAGAAAACTTTGTGTAAAATTCTTTGTACATAGTCTACTCAAGTAACTGTTCGAAGGTGACTGTAACTTTTCTATAACTTCCTCGATGATTCGCATATGGTAGTTCATTCTTACGCGACAGATAATTTCACGATTCCAATTTGCTCTCCACACTACAAGAAAAGGACATATAAAACATAGGGTTAATGTTATAAGATGGCATTTTACATTTCTCATTGAATTATTTAGTAATTAAGCTTTTTCGTGTACTGATTTAGTAATTATTTTCTTATTTTTCAACTTGTGATCTGCAAAACCGGTAAAGTTGTCTAACGTGTCATAAGTAGAGGAATGCTATAGCCACAAAGAAAATTTTCACAAAACATCCACAAAGTGATGCGTCAAAAAATCATTAGCGTATGTTGTGATAGTTTCTCTCTCCTCTTTATGATTAAATCAATCATTCTTTGACACATCACTTTGTGGATGTTTTGTGGAAATTCTTTGTGGCTATAGCATTCCTCTCTCAAACTGGTGGGGGAAAAAAAAAAAAAAAAAAAAAAGTAGTTACCCAAATAGTTTATTTTCAAAAGTATAATGCAATTTTAGACATTAACCCAATTACATATGAATGGAAAAGTTTTGAATGGTCATGGAGAAATATTTGTGCAAACGTAAATCTGTTACACATGAACTAGCCAAATCCAAATATTCTATACTTTGGACACTTTTGTAACTAGCCAAATCTAAATATTCTATACTTTGGCATAAAGTTTTTACGATCTTTGTAACATGCTCTCTTGTAACACGTCGTTTTAGTGGTCAAATGACATCTCATTTTCATGTGCAGAGATTGGAAATCTTATCTATCTAGAATCAAATAACGGGAAGTCAAAGATATACTATGTTATGTAATATTAACTTTTAGAATTGCACGAATACATCCTTTTCATTCTTAATGATATATAGTTATCTTCTACTCCTATTATTGTTTCTTATATTATGGAGTCAAACATGGTACATGACCTAACCACAATTATTTATATCTACATCATTACATGTGTGTATAATAAGCCTTCAAAAGCATGTATCGCAACGACTCTTATTTTCCACATGACGGCTTGAAAACACATAGTAGTTGAATTTTATTTTCTTCAAATATCACTTATGTTTGATCAAAAAGTGTAGACTAGAAGTGGTTTTTGATTAAATATTAATTGTATTAAAATATTTATTAACAAAAATTTAATATTATTTTTTATGTGATTCACTTAAAACCTCATCATTCATTCAAGTAATCTACGGAGTACAATACTTTCGCCTACCATCATACTTGATTTTTAATACAATCAAATGTGATTTACCATTTCAAACAGAATCACATATGATTTTATCTATAACAGTTACGTCTTCTTCAATATCCATGTTAGCATCTGTTTCTACAATAACTTAATTTTTTTCATCCATAACCCGATTTTTGTTGGTAGCAACATGATTTTCGTCATCAATAACCTGATTTCGTCCTCCATAATCAGAGTATAATCCATATCTAACTAAGTGTTTGTTACTGATAATTTTGAACCTAAATTCTAGCAAAAAAACCAAAATTGATCCTAATTTTGAAAAGTTATGATCATTGACGAAGATTTATGATAAAATCAACAATTATTAAATGTCTATGAAGTCGAGTTGATGTTTAATTTTGATTGTGTGTTTGTGAAAATCAAAATTCTAATTCTTTTGGTGAAGAATGAAATAGATCGAGTAATTTTGGCTTTTATATGTGACGAAATGTGTAAAAAACAGATTTAATTGAAGCCATGGATGACAGTGGAATAGAAGTTGAGAATTTGATATTTTAAATGTTAGTAATAAATTTTTATATGTACCTCATCTCTAAACCGGTTGAGGTTGAGGTTGACTGGAGCATGCAACCTAGCAGAATCAAGTTTTCATAAGTTAAAGTCAAAACATGTTATAAGAATTTTTGTGTCCATTTTTAAAGTACGTTTATGTTTTCACACCAGCCCGCAAGTTAGTGGAGTTTATTCTAAAATTACACTGTACATCGACATCAGATCAAACGATTATACTCTAACCTATATTTAAGTTGGTGTCCTTGCGAAATGATAGCCAAGGTGACAATGGGTGTGTTTGCTAAAAGTAGCAGTGAGTGGGCAGTAGCAGTGAGCTGTGAGCAATAGCCACAACTCATCGCTCATAGCTTCTTAAAAAAACATTGAAAAAATGAGCATTCCTAAAAAATAGAAAAGCTCACCGCTCCTTTGCCAAACGACTACTAAAAATCAAAATGTTCATTGCTCACCGCTCATTGCTCTAAAAAGCTCCACACCGCTCCGTGCCAAACATAACAATACCTTTAATCATGGTATTACGGGGTTTGTTATACATCGGTCATGAGACAAGTGGGTGTTAGAATGTTAGGTCGTGGTTTCCATACAACTAAGTTGGTCTAGTATATATTAGTAAGTTGGCTTCAACGAATTTAGCAAACAAAACAAATATTTAACATAGGAAAATTTTGTCTGACGATCGAATGATTGTTAATGACTTTAATGGTCACTTTCTAATCTCTTAGTCAAACCGATTTACGTAAGTTATATCATTCTTTTCTTTTAATACATTATTTGATTTAAATATTGTCTAAGGCCCATTAAGTTATACTAATTGAATTGGAATTATTTAGACGGTAACGACTAAAAAAAGAAAGTGTTCTAGTAGCATGACGTATAGCTTGAAGTGGATTGGTGTTAATCGAAAAGAATATAATGTTATGTGATTATGACATGCAAATATGTCAAGCTTAGTATCGAACTAGTTCTAGTTTGGTTTTAAATTATTTAACAATACCATGTGTTTCATGCAAATCAAGTTTATTTCAGCAGCCTTTATTCTTTTTGAAAAGTCTAACCAACTCCACATGTAGATTTTGAAAGAAGCAGTTTGTATCTTTAGACTGATCAAGGTTGATTTGAAATTTATGCATGTTTGTTGTTAATAGAGTTTGTATAGAGGCGTTGATCGGCGTACAAAAGCAAAAACAAAACAGGACCAAGAACAAGAAAAAATAATATGGAACGTTACACAAAATCTATACAACAATTTGAGTGCATCATGGGACAAAATATATTGTCTTAGTTAAAAAAATTTGCAACCACTAAAGAACATTTAGGTTAGAAAGTAACAATACACAAAGTGAGCAAAAGTAGTTGTTTCGTTTGGAAAAAATATGCAACCACTAAAAAAATATAAACATCCTCCATATTTATATCTTCATAATTTTTGTAACATCCTCTTATCATTTTTTTGTAAGTTTAGAACCTTATGATAAAACCGAAAAAGATATGTCATATGTCTCCAAAATCCAAATATGTTGGGTGTGACCCAATATTAGTAACCTTAAGTAAGCCTTTTTTCAAAGGTGCATCACATTAACAAAGCAATTGATTTCTACACATTTGTTTTGCATGTATATACAAAAATGCATGATATAGATAGTTGTACTGTCTTTACGTTCTGCGGCTTATACATTGATGTATGCAAATCGAAAAACAATGTACACAAATCACATCCTCATTGAAAAGTCGTAGAAACAATAAACTCATTTAAAACACGACATCAGCTAGTATAAGTTTTTTGGGCTCATAGCTTTACAAAGAGCTTATAAGTTCAGATATGCAGGCCTTTATAAAGGTTTGTAAGAAAGTAAATCAATGATTAAAAGCGTACATCAAACTTTAATATTTTTTAAAAGGAACCTTGTTCAAGCTACATGCAAAAAGTTGAGCTTTTTGTCCTCCGATGTACACAGCTTAGCCAATTCCCGTGGTTGTTTTCCAACTCTTTCTTGACTATCCCAGGATGTTTATCCAGCTGTTCGTTCTCGGGGCTCTTATAAAACCTTCGGGCAGCCTTACCATTAGGCTACCTCGGAGATGGTACATTAAACTCTAATAGTAATATGTTACTTGATATCAATCTTAGAACTACAAATTACTTATGGCTGGAAATTAAGGACTGATCACTACACTCCCATCTACCATGGCATATTTTTAAACATAGTATTATTTAGGTGGTGCAACAATGTACCAGCATTCATTGTTAGGATTCTTAATGTACAATTCATGTACTTCTGCAGAAATTAATGCAGGAGTTGATCAGGCAGAAAAAGAATCTTAGTAACAGTACAGAACAGCTTTTTTCCAGACAAATTATGGCCAAACAAAAAAATAAGAAACAGTGTTGAACCTGTAAATATTGATCAGATTTTGTACAAATCAGCATCAAAGTTTGTACAAATCAGCATCAAAGGGATCAGATTTTGTACAAATCAGCATCTATATTGGAATCTTTGAACTTTGGTTCTGAAGTCTCTCATTTCGAGTGCATTCATCCTGACATAAAATGAAAATTATGAGACACGAGTGTCGTTTAAAAGAAAATACGCGTCGAAATAACTTGAGAATCGAGCAAGACACGGTTCATGTACTAATGTAAATTATCTATGTTTTTCATTCGTAGTCTCTTTGTTAACTAGGTGAACCAACTTCGAGTTTTTTGGTTTTAAAAGTTCTTATTGGCCAACCTAATATAATTCTTCAACTTACAATAAAGGCCAAGAGAAAAGTTAATATGAGCTCAACTTCTGCTCCCACCATCCCAAAAGAGTTGGAACTATTCTTGATTAATTTGCTGTATTCAGTATTAATTGCTATATGTTTGTTTATCCTAAAATGCTCAAATTGAAATTTTACTTACCTAAGGTCCCATAGGGTTCTGCTAATTATGTCAAATATTAGACAGGTAAATCCGTAAATGCATAAAGAACACTAAATATATCATCAGACTTGCCATATGACAATGTTGCGTGATTATGTAGCATTATTGTAAGTGGTAAGCAAAATAGAAAATAAGACCAGTGGCCAGGCAACATCAGACCACGACAAATGCAAAGAAAACAAGTATAATTGGATCAATTAACATGTTAGGAAGTAGACTGCTATTTGTTACATACCCCAACTAAGGATTTGATAGATAGCCTTCAAAATTATAGGTTCTACTGAAACTTTCAAGAGGTCAGCTGTCTTTCAAAATTCATTTAAAACTAAAGACGACCTTAACCAATAATTTATTAGCTAACTAATTACCTGGTCCACACCTTGTATAGAAGGAATACCATTATTGTTAAATCGGGTTGAAAGCCTAACATATATTTACTTGTCAACAACTTCAGTAAACAAGAGCTATAACGAGAAGAAAATTGATAACTAACAGAGGTATTGATTGTTTTCCTTACTTGAAATGCCTTTAACAGAATATAGCAACGCCGTTTCTCTAAGTTTGCTGCAGCATGCTTTTTCTTCAGAGCTTCACAAGCTTTCTGCTCTGCTTGCAGAGTAAGTTGCACATTTTGGAGCTTCTGCACAACAAAAAGTAAGAAGTAAGCATCCAAATATTCTAAGATTAATGTGATTTCTTGCGATTTTGGAGAAAAAGTAAGATATATGATCATAAAAATAAAACTGTCACTCTTATAATGTTGCATGGCAGGGGAAATTGCCAATGAAGGTATTTATTACCTGTTGAATACTCTTTGAAATTCCTTCCATGGAGCTAGTCACTGTTGCACGGCCAGCAGGAGTATTAAGCGCATCATGAAACTGTTTCAGTTTTGCATACAACAAAAAATGAAAGTAATTACAGTAACGATAAAACAAATAATCATAATAAATCATGTACATCATTGTAGTTCAGCAAATGTTAGCTGGAATTAACATAGGTTTAAGTTTAGTTTGAAGTTCAAAACATAATCATACGAATTTTTCTAGTTTTTGTCATCTACGCCATTCAAAATTAGCAGGAATTCCGAGAAGTCAAGAGGCAGCCCAACCTAGACATGTTTTATTTATATCGGTAATATGAGATGAGATATATTTGCAGAACACAAACTTAAGTAATGAAATTAGTGAGGTAAAAAAAAGAAAAGAAAACAGAATCACTGGCAATGGGGCGTGTATGCCCTCAAGAAGGCTTGAATGCATCTCACATGAGAAGTTCTTATCTGGAGATCTAGAAGTTGTTGGAAGGTACCTACTAGTATAACTTACTATGTTATTTTGTAAATTAATACATTTACACGGACAATAATATGTTTGATGATAGAGGAGGAGGTTACTAGTCCTGGTCTCGATCTTGCACTTGGAGCATAAAACAATATTCAAAATGTTTACTATGTGCAATAAGGTATCAAGCTTATGAGAATTAAGATTAGCTATAGACACCTTGAGACAAGATACATGCGATGAAGTGTTCTTTGTATAGAACTTAATCTAGTTCAATGTCAATAGGTTCAGTAACCAAGGCTAAGCTTGATTAGACAACTCATGAAAAGATACAGGGGACATAAACATGTTTTCATGTGGTGTTCAAGGTTCAGGTATTTCAGACGAGCGTATAACGGGATTTCAAATTTTCAATGGCACAAATAAATCATCAAAGAAGGCATGACAAATAACAGATGACTATTTCATAAGTGAACAAAGAAATAGACTTACATAGTACAGTAACAATCTAGACAAGACGTGTTTAATGTACCTGTGAACTCATGGAGTTTAACAATGATGTTTCCTTCAGCATCAGCTCTTTTATTTCCAACAAAGCGTTATAGGTAACATAGTATTTACGAGTTTGCCGAAGCTTTCCCTGTGCATCAACAAACAGATGGGAAAAGTATTAAGACAGATAACTTGATATCCTATGGAAGCACTGATGCACTGATCAAAAGAAAATATATCTTGTGAGCATATAATCTCGCTCATTGCTCCGTTTGAAGACAAAGAAACATGAAGGACCAAAGTTGCTCGTTATAAAGATAATAACCGAATAGCGGTTAAGTTAGTTATTTAGTTATGTGGCAGTTAATTCGGTTACAAAACCGAATGGTTGTGTCGTTTGGGTCATACCCATTCGAACAGACACAAAGGTTCAGAGGCAACCTTTCATGCCCTATATATACTTGTAAACATGTAACAGAAATTCAGTTAGACGATTTATAAAAGTTATCTAGTTTTACTTTGCAATTTCATATCGACTCTCACTCGTAATTTGGGACCAATATTTAGTATCAGAGCCAACGTTCGTTTCACATAACCAAAACACAAAAACCTCAACGTGACAAAAAGAAACCAAAGAAGAAAACACTGTTTCAGGAAAACAAAAAAACGCGACGTACAACATAGAAGGACGTTGCTTGGATAACTTAGACGCAGGGAAAGTAGTGCACGACCGCACTTGTGTAGAAATTGCAAACGAGAAGGCACCAAACGAAGTGGTGACTTGTAGGTTCACGTTGGTGTGATTTTGTGTACGCGGCAGGAACAAAACAAAACGTTTTGTTGCAAAAACTTGTCAACAACAAACATCACACAACGAAACCAAGATCCACTATTGCAAAACGCAACACGTTGGAAGATAAGGGACGTTGCCTGGTTTTAGAAAAGGTATACCGATTAAGAAAACAATCAAGGATTGTTTTGGAAGACGCTCGCAATACAAAGGACAACAACAGGAACAAATTTGATCACTTGTTCGCAAGGAATACCGTCGAGTATTCCTGTAGGTTGTTGTGAAGATACGGTGTGGAACAAAGAAGAAGGAGTATTGTGGAACGCGGACAAGCAACGAGGGCAACAAGGTTCTAAGCAAATCACTAACTTTGTTGAGATACTACCGTCGAGTAGTATAAGGAAAACAAGCAATCCGCTTGTTTTAAGATAAAATACCGAGGGGTATTTTGTAGGCTTTGTGTACACGCAGATTTGAAAACCAAAAGGAACAACGAGACAACAAAATTTGTTGTTTATCGAGAACATTTTGTAGTTCTCTTGAAATAAAGCCGAGACAAATAAAGTTGTCTAGGGCACGTTTGTTTTTCAAATCGACACAAAGAAGAAAGAAGAAGCAACGTGGTACGAAGTGTGGTTACTGAAAGAAACAATTCAACAACATCAAAGGGTGTACGTGAATTGCTTTGAAGACAAGACGCGGGAAAGGAAAAGGCAGTAGTTGGTATATCAAGTACCGACACAAAAGGAATACACTTGTGGTCTTAACACAACGAGGTCACGACAAAATTCAAATTTTTGGATTTCATTCTTACATTTACATAGTATAGATATTTACTTTATACTGTTAGAAATCCATAGATTTTATTAGGATTCCCGGATAAATATTTGTGTTCCCGTAGTATTAAGTGATACCACACTAGTTAGAATTCTCACACAAATAGAAGGTGAAGATTATAAACACTTTCAAGATGCCTAGTGACGATACGAATAACACCAACACTGTAGTGAAACCCGTAACACCTATTGCACAATACCAATGCCCTAAACTTAAAACCACAAACTACACGGTTTGGGTAATACAAATTAAGGTTATACTAGAAGCACATGGTTTATGGGAAACTATAGAACCTAAGGAAAACATGCAAGTAGATGATAAGAAGGACAAGGTAACACTTGCCCTCCTATATCAAGCGTTGACCGAAGAGTAATTTTACAAGTAGCAAGTTGCAAAACGGCAAAAGAATTGTGGGAATCGTTAAAAAAGAGACACGTTGGAGAAGAAAGGGTGCAACAAGCACGGTTACAATCATTGATGATTGGATTTCAGACCCTTCAGATGAAGGAGGATGAAACGGTGGATGCATTTACAGCCAAATTAAACGGCTACGCCACGAAGGCAACAGAATTAGGAAAGACTTTGGATGAATCACTTTTAGTACGAAAACTATTAGACTCCACACCAGATAGGTTCATTCAAATAGTAGCATCCATAGAACAGACAAACGATCTCGATAACATTACGTTAGATAAGATCGCTGGAAGACTTAAGGCATTCGAGGAAAGGATAAAACTCCGAAAGGGAGGACAAGCAGATAGCCAGGATAACTTATTGTTCGCACAAGGCGAACACCCTAAGAAAGGAAAACGTTTTTACAAACGTGGTGGTAGATCAAACTACTCACGAGGAAACTGGCAGAATAAGGGAAATAAAAACAACTCGAATAGAGGAAACTCATTGATGAGTGTGTAAATACTCATCATTTTTCTATCATCTGAACTGCCAAAACATCCAAAAACACCAAATAATGCATCAAAATAATGGAAATATTTCAAAAGTGTGTTTTATGAGTCTTAGATGCAAAATGTTTGAAAACAAATGAAAAACAAACAAAGTTTGCACAATTGGCAGTTTCAGTCCCTCAACTTTCACAAATTGTCAAAACTAGTCCCTAAATATTTCAAAATATGCAAAATATCATAAAAGGTCCTTGGGGATTCATAAGTTGTCAAAACAAACCCTTTGAATATCAAAAATCACAAATTTACAACTTTGGTCCCCCAAGTTTGAAAAATGTCAAAAATGGTCCTTGGTAAATTTAAAAAGTGAAAATAATCAAAAATAAACCTTGTACTATTCATCTATGACAAAATTGGTCCTTGTGGTAAAATTTTGGAAAATTACAGGTTTGGTCCCTGAAGTTTCACAAATTGGCAGAAATGGTCCCTGGACTTTCAAAAATGGAAAATATCAACATTAGTCCTTGTACTATTCATCATATGGCAAGAATGGACCTTGTGAGTACTTTGGAAAAATCACAAAACCTAACCCTCAACTTTCAGAAAATTACACAAAAGGTCCTTGTGAAATCTATAAACCAAACCGGATTCCCTTATTTATAAAACCCAAAAATCCAAAACCCAACCCAATAAACAAACCAACCCACCCCAGCCCTTTTCTTTTTCTTTTCTCTGGCCCAACCCACAAGCCCAGTGTTTAAAAAATATAAACACTCCTCCCTCCCTCTCCTTCCCCGTTCACACCATCCCTTCCACCATCCCACTTGCCAGTCACCTCCACCGCCCAAACCATCACCTCACCACTCTCACCTAACCCACTACCCCCACAATAAATGCCACCACCCCCCAGTTGTTATAACTGTCCAAATTGGCAGTTTTCTTTTTGGCGCCAAAAAATCCAATCAATGGCTAGGATTGCTTCTACTCATCCAAGGGTCAAGATTATTGATGGGAAATGTTCAGAAGACCCCCACAAGCCTCAAAGTTCAAGTATAAAAGGAAGAAGAAGCAAGAGAGAAGAGAGTAGTCAATTTAGCTTAAATTTAGTGTCGAATTAGTATAATTTCAAATTCTAGTTGTTAGTTTTAATTAAAGAAGCTTGTAATCTGTTTCAAAGTTGTAATTTGATCTTTTGTTAATCAAAAATCCAAGTGTTATCAGTTTTAATTCAGTTTCATAATTTCAAATTTCAAATTTCCTTTTCAGTTTTAATGGTGTCTTAAGCTTAATATTACTGTTCTATAAGCTCACTTAGGTTACTTAGGTTAATAAGAAAACACAAAAAGCTAAAAAAATCAGAAAACAAATCAACAGGGTACCTATGCATTTGACTTTGGAAAGCTTTGGAAGTTGCCTACAATGGAGGGGCAAGATGGACTTTTACCTAGCTTATCTCTGATAAGCTAGGAGCTTGTTGAGCATAAAGAAGCTCTAGTAAAGCTAGAGT
>LBNU01032932.1:120019-133207 GCA_014162995.1 Artemisia annua
AATGAAATGATAAATGAAACAAATCGGTTTTGTTCTTTCTTTACAAGGGCTTCAATAGATCTGGGTTTAGTTACTTTCTTTCATCATTCGTTAAAGGCTTTAAATAGTTGTGATAAACATTAGAGTACAACGAAATATAGGCTGTGACCATGGTTAAGTAAGTCTAATCTTGTTTTCAATTTGTGTTAGAGTAACCGCTGGTTTGTTTGATTT
Organism: Artemisia annua; assembly: GCA_014162995.1. NCBI lineage: Eukaryota > Viridiplantae > Streptophyta > Magnoliopsida > Asterales > Asteraceae > Artemisia > Artemisia annua. The sequence continues at coordinate 120,233 of LBNU01032932.1, forward strand.
AGCCACTTATTTGCTAACCGCTGCTCTAAGAGATCTAACCGCTGAAAAGATTGAATTAGGGCAGCGTTTTGTTAAGGTAAGGTACACAATGAAAGTAACCGCTGCTTAAAAGATAACCACTGTTTAAAAGATAACCGCTGTTTAAGAACAGAAAGTAACCGCTGGTTTTTTGAGGTAACCGCTGGTTTTAGAGGAAACCACTGGACACAAAGATACAAACCAGTCACTGTTTTTTTTATTATTTTTTTTTTATTTTTTTTTATTTTTTTTTTGTCTTTATCCCAACAGACCAAAACGAAAAATGTGGAAACCGCTGATAAGAAGAATGTAACCGCTATTAAGAATATGAATACCAGGACAAAGAAAAAAGATCACTATTGTGCAGTTTATCCCATATAGAACCAGCAGACCACTAAGACATCTAAACCATTTAAAAAAACTTAAGCTTTATTACTAAAAACTGCCCAACGACACAAGCAGTATTAAGACTGTCACGAAGAACAAACCACCAAGCAACTAAGACTATCCGAATGACAGAAGTACCAACATAAAGCTAAAACCAGCCATAACCAAGATCAAACCGTGGTGAAAACAATGATAATGAAGAAAAACTATTCGAACCACAAGAATAAACCACAAGACCAAGAACAAATCCGATAAAACCAAGTCCTAAGATGAAACCTTGGCTCTTGATACCAATTGTAGAACACCAAAATAATCTATAAGATGTATGGTTTTAGTTTATATGGATCGAATAGTAGAAGAAGAAAGAAAGAATGAATGAAAGAAAGAAGATAAGAGTTTTTAGAGAGAGAAAGAGAGAGAGAATGGAACCTAGAGAGAGAAGTGAAACCAAAAAAAAGAAAAATAGATTGAGGAGGTTCACCCTCTCCAAGGATGGAGAGGGTATATATGTACATGAGTTGCCACTAGGGCGTGCCACTTGGGCTGCGGATCAGGTATACAGTGGGTAAAGACCCGTCCTTCTTCCGCGAACTAATCTACTTCTAAACTACGTTTAACTAACTATTGTAACTACTACGAGCTAAACAATGCTTAATCATATATGGGGTGACCGAATCTTTCTTATACAAAAAGCGTATTCCTAACAGACCTCATTTTGTAAACTCTGATATTTTATAATTCAAATGATAAATCTTCTAAAATGACGCAATTAGAGTTCGTTTTCTATTGTTATAAATGTTGTGCCANAAGGTAAGGTACACAATGAAAGTAACCGCTGCTTAAAAGATAACCACTGTTTAAAAGATAACCGCTGTTTAAGAACAGAAAGTAACCGCTGGTTTTTTGAGGTAACCGCTGGTTTTAGAGGAAACCACTGGACACAAAGATACAAACCAGTCACTGTTTTTTTTATTATTTTTTTTTTATTTTTTTTTATTTTTTTTTTGTCTTTATCCCAACAGACCAAAACGAAAAATGTGGAAACTGCTGATAAGAAGAATGTAACCGCTATTAAGAATATGAATACCAGGACAAAGAAAAAAGATCACTATTGTGCAGTTTATCCCATATAGAACCAGCAGACCACTAAGACATCTAAACCATTTAAAAAAACTTAAGCTTTATTACTAAAAACTGCCCAACGACACAAGCAGTATTAAGACTGTCACGAAGAACAAACCACCATAGACACGAGTAACAACCAAACCAATCACCAAACCAAGCAACTAAGACTATCCGAATGATACAAGTACCAACATAAAGCTAAAACCAGCCATAACCAAGATCAAACCGTGGTGAAAACAATGATAATGAAGAAAAACTATTCGAACCACAAGAATAAACCACAAGACCAAGAATAAATCCGATAAAACCAAGTCCTAAGATGAAACCTTGGCTCTTGATACCAATTGTAGAACACCAAAATAATCAATAACATGTATGGTTTTAGTTTATATGGCTCGAATAGTAGAAGAAGAAAGAAAGAAAGAATGAAAGAAAGAAGATAAGAGTTTTTAGAGAGAGAAAGAGAGAGAGAATGGAACCTAGAGAGAGAAAGTGAAACCAAAAAAAAAAGAAAAATAGATTGAGGAGGTTCACCCTCTCCAAGGATGGAGAGGGTATATATGTACATGAGTTGCCACTAGGGCGTGCCACTTGGGCTGCAGATCAGGTATACAGTGGGTAAAGACCCGTCCTTCTTCCGCGAACTAATCTACTTCTAAACTACGTTTAACTAACTATTGTAACTACTACGAGCTAAACAATGCTTAATCATATCTTGGGTGACCGAATCTTTCTTATACAAAAAGCGTATTCCTAACAGACCTCATTTTGTAAACTCTGATATTTATATAATTCGAATGATAAATCTTCTAAAATGACTCAATTAGAGTTCGTTTTCTATTGTTATAAATGTTGTGCCATGAAGTAACACCCAGTTTGAATTTCGCTGCGTATCACGAAATTAGGGGTGTTACACTCGTCAGTGAAGAAGAGTCCCCATTCAGGCTGTTCGATGACCAAGTTGTTCACGAACTGAGTTCCTTCAGGGAGAGCTTTATTGCTGTCAAGGCCTGGAACTTTGATCAGTGGTTCTGACCCAACCTTCTTCCTTTTCAAGCTGGTGGACTGAGAAGGGGGTGGTTGATCACCTGAGGCTTGGAGAAGAGCTGGAATGCTAAGTACCTCAGGCATTTTGGCCAGCCTTTCATATCTTTGTTTCAAGGCCTTCATCAGATCAACAACCACAACATTTTGCTTCAAAATAGCAATTATGGGCCTCAGTTCATCCAGCTCAGAGATCCCAAAGTCTGAAAAAGTGAAAGGATCATGAACTTAAAAGTTCTTCTTGTCAGCACCTCTGAAGACACTGATGACAGCAAGCTTTGTGTTGCGGTGAATCTTGACATCAGTGATTGTTTCTGGGCTTAGTCTGCTGGTCATCACCCACTGATATCTTTCAATCCTTTGTCTTCTTGTCTCAGCGTCCTTTTTCAGCTTCTCTTACCTCTTCCTTTTTCAGGGCCAACATCTCCTCATCCTGAGCCTTTTTGAAGGCTTCACCACCTTTCCTTCCATCAAGGACTTGTGGTTTCAGCCCAAGCTTTTGTACCTCTTCATTAACAACCTAGATGAGAGCAGGCTTGTTGAGCAATTCTTCTTCAGTAGCTTTCTTAAGTAACTATTCTTTTTTCATATGTGCTTGTATTTCCTCAGACTTTAGATAATGCATCACGCCATTGATTTCATAAGGAACCTTGACTGGCTCATCAGGGTCTGGCCTTACTATCATGGAAGAAGGGATCAGTTTTCTAATTGGTTCAGGCTCCGGCATTGTAACAATGCTTTTGCTTTTGTCTTGCTGAGTTGTTGATGGAAGAGTTGTCTCTGGAGACTGATAAGAAGAGATAGGAATTGCCAGAGTCGCCTGCTCCCCCTTAGTGTGAGAGGAAGGTTGTTCAGTGGAATTGGCTTTAGCAACTTTAGGCTGGCTTGTTGATGTTTTAGGGACTTCGGTGGTAGGGGCTTCAATGACCCTCTCCCCCTCAACTATTGTTGGAAGAGTGAGAGCAAGAGTTGGAGTGCTTTCTAAAGCCGAGGGAGCCGTGGTGCCTTTGAAATCATGAAAGATCTCAGACATCATGGACTTGATTTCTGAGGTATCCTGCTGAATGATCGATTCTTTAGCTTCAAGAGAAGCATGAGAACTTTCAATTGATGTCATTCGAGACCCAAGATTCCAAGCCATAGAGTTGGAAGACGTAGCCCATTCTGCGACATTATTCTCCAAGCCAATGAAGGAAGATTTGATGGATGCCACTGAAGAGTTAAGATTTTGAACATTTGAAGATCTCATCAAGTTGAGCAGCTCAGTGAATTTGCCCGAATTCTGCTGATAGGTCTTAGATGCCTAAAGAAGCTTTTTGGTGAGTTCATGGTCATCTTTGACAGGCTCTTGAATAATTGCAACGCTCTTTGTAATATCACTGAAGGAAGCATTGAAGTTGTTTAAGTGAGTGTCAAGAGTTGTCAGGGAGAAGCCAAGTGCTGCATTTTGCTAAATAGCATCATCATGATACTCTTCTACAGAATTCTTCAAGTTGACATAATGAACAGCTGCTTCACAATGCTAATCAAAAAGCTCATCAGTGAGTCCATGGAATAGAGCATTGTTGGTTTTCCTCAAGAACTTGACCAGCTGTCTTCAGTGAGAGGAAGAACATTATCATACTTCTTCAGGCCAGGGGACAAGAAGAGTTAGAGGAATGATCAGCCTGAGGTGAGGACTCTGGCTGAGGTGAGCCCTCATTGAATGGTGATACTTCAAGCTCTGGAGACTAAGGCTTGTCAGTTGTTTGTTCCTCAATGTCCATTTCATCCCCTGCTTCAAATACTTCCTCATCACTCTTGAGCTTATCATTAGAAAACAGAGCTGCCTGAATATCCGCCATTGATTGAATCTGCAATAAGGGGTTAGTCGGCTCCTTTTCATAAGAAGACTTGCCTTGGTTATGGTCAGGGCCTGATCCCTCAATTCCAGTGGATTGGGTTTTATCCACCTGGTCCTTAGGGTCAGTCTTAGAGGAATGCACAACTCCATGAGGGGTGTTGGTTCCATATCAGCGGGTGGTTTTTGGCCAGTGCCATCACTAGGAACGGTGGGTTTTGGCTAGTGCCATCACTAGGAACGGTAGAAGGCGCTCCCTTACTAGCGGGTTTTGTATTTCCCTCTAGATCTTGAGGAGTAGTAGGTAGGACCAAGGGCACTGATTGTGATTTGTCAGTGACCTTTGATGTCCCCTTGGGTGGTGGAGTTTGGCCTCTGGGTGGCTTTTTGGTCAGGGGCTTTGTTGGCTTTTTAGCATGTGCTCCTGAAGCCTCAAGGCCCTGTGTCTTTGGTTTTGGCTTAGACACAGTCTGAGACTTCCCCTTCTTCCTAGGAGGAAGGGTTAGAGACACTGAGTCCCTCCGGTTGTTTACAGCAACCATATGGGCCATCAATTCAATGGGGATGACTAAGGATAGGTCCTTTGAAAAATTTGAAGAACTCAGGACTACAGGCAAAGAGCCAAAATGAAAGTCCTGAGTATAATCACAACCCAGTAACACTTGAATAGCACATGAAAGAAATCTAGGGTATCAAATGTAGTTCATTCTAGATTTGTTCAATAGCTTGGTTACGAGATCACCGTAAATGATGTCCCCAATGTCGACTGAGACCCCTGTCATTAGGCAGTGTGCCATCATCAACTTAACATAGTTAATCTGTTCAGTGGATGAATGGTTCCCGCTGAAAACCTGAATCACAAAAGTGAACAGGATCTTCCAAGCCACGGGAAAGGAGGTTTTGGTGACAGGGGTTTTGTCTTCCTAACGCAGCTATAACAGTAGCTTGGTCAGGGTGTTCCATGTATATTCCATTGTTGTAATCTAGCTCAGTGGAGGAGCAAAATGTTTTAAAATCCAAAATAAATTCCCTTTCCCCATTTAACAAAGAAAATTTGATGACAAATTCCCATAGTGGTCTGAGTTCGTTCTCATCAGTAGAGGGTGACGGGTCATAGGCCACAGCAGTTGCCCAAAACTCCCTGAGGAGATTTTGGTAATGTATGTAGGGTGTTTTGGTGAAGGCGCTTTTCAAAGGGCAGTTGTATAAAAACTTCATAATATCTTTGTAGGCTGGATCTCTTTCGGGTAGTTAAAATTGCCTATAACGTTATTGGTTTTAAATTGAACATTATCCGGAGTTAAAGGTACCCATTGAGGTGCAACTTCGAGTCCTTGGTTTGCTGCCATTTTAAGTCAATAAAGATTTAAAAAGGTTTTATGGCAGATATCAAAACACCAGATGGTCACAAGTTAGATCTAACTTGATCGCTGCCGTGAAATGTTCGATATGTTGTCAAGAAGATTAATTATATGAAGATGGATATCTTGATATGAAACTTTTGACCAAGAAAATGTTTTGAAAACTTGATTTGAGTGAGAAATACACACAACTTTGCTTTTGAGAAAATTTTAGCAGAGTTTCATTAAAGATTTTGTGTGTGTTTTTTTTGTGAAGATATGAGGGGTATTTATAGAGTGGTGGTAAGGTTTGTGGGGTATCAAAAGATTGTAAGTTTTGAAAATCAAAATACAACAACTATTTGAAGTCCGCATTTAATGCCACTACTCCACTTCCCCATTTTTCGCAACTGTCAATTTGAACAGCTACGCAGTCCTGCAATAGTGCACTTTTGCAGGCATGATGTCACATTAAAATATCCCAAAATATTATATGTGAGTAAGGGCGGTTAATGCTAAGTGGGATATGTGGTGATGATGTAGGGGCCCAAGATGTGGATGCCAGAAAGGTAAAAGACATATTTTCCTATATTAAATAGGTGATTCAGTTACCAACCTAGGACATTTACTAACAAGACACTTAGAGCATTTTGTTAAGCATTAAATGCTTTCAGGGTGTCTGTGCTCCCTGAGTGAATTTCTACTCAATGGGTAAATATTCAGGGAAGAGACTCACTGAAGGGTTGAGTTGTTAGGAACTTTAGAGGGAATGTACAATATGTTTGGATGACATTTACTCAGTTACCTGATTGTCAATGTCCAACATGCCTAATTCAGCTTTCAGCCTTTTAAAAGTGGGCTCATCCAGGGGTTTTGTGAAAATATCAGCTAGCTGATACTCGGTGGGGATGAAGTGTAGTTCAATCTCTCCATTCATGATGTGGTCCCTGATGAAGTGATACCTGATATCAATGTGTTTGGTTCTTTGATGAAGTACAGGGTTGCTGGAGATGGCAATTGCACTGGCATTATCACAAAAGATAGGAACACTTTTGTATTGGATGCCATAGTCACTGAGCTGACTTTTCATCCATAGTACATTTGCACAACACCCTGCAGCAGCTACATACTCAGCTTCTGCTAGGGACATGGACACTGATTGTTGTTCTTTGTACTCCAACATACAAGTTTTCCTCCAAGGAATTGACAGGACCCTGAAGTACTTTTTCTATCCATATTGCATCCTGTATAGTCTGAGTCAGTGTATCCCTTACGGTCAAATCCTGAGCACTTAGGATAATACAAACCAAGGCTTGGAGTTCCTTTTAGATATCTCAGGATCCTTTTCACAGTAGTGAGATGTGACTCTTTTGGGTTAGACTGATATCTTACACATAAGCAGACTGCAAATTGTATGTCAGGCCTTGTGGCAAGAAGATACATCAGTGATCCAATCATGCCTCTGAATAAGGTTTGATTAACTGGTTTACCAGCTAGATCAGGACCAAGATTGCTTGGAGGAACCATTGGGGTTTTTACTGAAGCACAGTTACTGAGTTCATACTTCTTTACTGTGTTATTAATGTACTTCTCTTGACTGATGGAAGTTCCATTATCAGTCTATTTGATCTGAAGTCCAAGGAAGTATGTGAGTTCACCCATCATGCTTATTTCAAATTGCTTTGTCATTATTTTCTCAAACTGTTTGCAAAGTTTGTAACTTGTTGAGCCAAATATGATGTCATCAACATACACTTGGACTAAGATCATATCATCTTTTGTCTTATAGATAAACAAGGTGTTGTGTATCCTTCCTCTGACAAATTTGTTTTGGATTAGAAAGGCTGAAAGAGTTACATACCATGCCCTGGGAGCTTGTTTCAATCCATAAAGGGCTTTGTCAAGCTTGCAGACATAGTCAGGAAACTCATGGCTTTTACACTTAAAATTCATGTAGGTTGCATAGGCAAGGAAGATCCTAATGGCTTGCATTCTAGCAACAGGGGAAAATGTTTCTTCATAGTCAATCGTCTCTTGTTGATTATATCCTTTAGCAACAATTCTGGCTTTGTTCTTGATAACAGTGCCATTTTCATCAGTCTTGTTTTTGAACACCCATTTCATGCCTATAACATATATAGACACTCTGAGGGCATTTGACAAAGGTCATGACCTTGTTTCGGTCAAATTGTTCAAGTTCATCATACATGGCCTGAATCCAACTAGGATGTGTCATTGCTTCTTTGACATTTTTAGGTTCAATAGTGGATAAGAAGTCAACAAATAGGCATTCATTGGCTGAGGCAGCTGTGAGTTTGGCATCCATGCCTCTAGTGAGCATTCCCTCAACTGGTTCTCTAATGATGTTTACAAGCTCAATATGTTGATGTCTTGACCTCTTTTCCGGAGGCCTGGGATAGGAGTTTGAACTTGTTGATTCCTGATTTGGAGGTGGAGTGGGTTCAAGGGTTGAAGCTTGAGGTTCCTCAATATTTGGGTTCTCAGTGAGTTCAATTTGAATGTTGTTTTCAACAGGTTCCTGAATAGTTGGTTCAGTGTGCGTTATCTCATTCTGGACCTGTTGAGCTTTAATGAACTCACTAATGGTTGGTTAAGGAAGGTTGTGAGGGATGATGTAGTATGAGAAGTCAGCATCAGCTTGATATTGTGTGAAAGGATTGTTTTCAGAGAGATATTCATCAGGAGGGTATCTAGAAGAATCATCTATCCCAATCTCTTCCACTGAGGTGTTTGAGAACTTGATGGCTTCAGTGTTCTCATCAAAGGTAATGTGATAGGTTTCCTAAGTTTGTTGTCTCCTTGTGTTAAACACCTTGAAGGCTTTGGAGACAAGTGAGTAACCTAAGAAATATCCATCATCATCCTTGGCATCAAATTTGCCAAAGTGATCCTTGTGATTATGGATAAACACAAGACACCCAAACACATGAAAGTAGTTGATGTCAGGGATTCTTCCCTTGAATACTTCATATGGTGTTTTGTTATGTCTTTTGACAATGATAGACCTATTTTGAGTGAAGCAAGCTGTTTTGATAGCCTCAGTCCAAAAGTGTTTTGAGAGGACTGAGCCATTCAGCATTGTTCTAGCTGCCTCAATAAGTGTTCTATTCTTCCTTTCAGCTACTCCATTTTGTTTAGGGGTATAAGGAGAAGAGAAGTTTTGAGAGATTTCTTTCTCATCACAGAAACACTCAAGGACCTGATTTATGAATTTAGTCCCATTGTCAGTCCTGATTTGCTTGACTTTAATGTCATTTTTATTTTCTATGTTCCTGACAAAGAACATGATAGTCTTAGCTACCTAACTCTTTTCGGTCAGGAAGTAAACCCAAGTGTATCTTGAGTATTCAGCCACTATGACCAAGGTATACTTCTCATTGTTAATTGACATTGGACTGACAGGTCCAAAGATATCCATGTGAAGAAGGTGTAGGCAGCTTTTGATGGAGAAATTTTGTTTGGTTTTGAATGAGGCCCTGTGGTGTTTTCCTTTTTCACATGCTGAGCAAGGTTTGTCTTTGGAAAACACCAGGGAGGGCAAGCCAAGAACTTTGTTCTGTTTGGCAAGGTTGTTTATGTGTTTGAAGTTAAGATGGGACAATCTTTTGTGCCACAACCAATTAATTGTTTCACTTGCCTTTGTGAAAAGGCAAGTCCTATTTTGAGTGAGTGTTGACATGTCTAGGACATATACATCATCTCTCCTAGGGGCAATCAACATAACTTCTTTGTTGAGATTAAAGATTGTTTCTCTCTTATCATCAAACTGAACTATGTATTTAGCATCACATAGTTGACTGACACTGATTAGATTGTACTTGAGACCATTAAAATAAGCAACTCTTGTAAAAACTATACCATTACAGTTTACTGAACCATAACCTTTAGTGGGAGATGATGAGTTATCACCAAATACTACCTTGGGTCCTGGTTCTTCAACATATTTGTGTAGATACTATTTCACACAAGTCATACTCCTTGAGCATCCACTGTCTAGATGCCAAACAGATTCCCTGGTATGTTTCTGCACAAATAGTAAACAAGGTTAGTTTTTCATGTTAACCCACTTCTTGGTGGGCTTGGTTCTAATGGACTTATTGAATTTGTTAATGAACTCATGGTCAGGAGTGGAGTGAACAGAGCTTCTACATATTTTGCATTTGGTGCTTAAAGATGACTCAGTTGACTGAGATGTGTTGGTAGTCAGTCCTCTTCTAGCCTGAATGACATTTTCATGTCCTGATGCATCATGGGAAGGGTCTCCACAAATATCACAGCAGGGATACATAAGACAATCTATAGGATGATGGTCATTAACTCCATATTGAGTATATGGTTTGAAAGGCTTAGCCTTTTATTTCTGGGTTTGCTTTGATGTTGAAGCATACTTGTGAGCCTGAGCTTTATAGTTTGCTTGAGCATTCAAAGAGGTGATGTAAGTTATGTGATTAGAGGTTCTGTGATGTTATTGTTTGCATATCATGCAAAACAAGATCCTATAGTAATCATCAGTGGCATGATTTGTATAATTGCATAGTTCACATCTTTTCAGGGGCATGTGTGTGGATTTTGGTTTGGAGGTGCCTGAGGACGCAGAATTTGGTTCCTTATCTTTTGATTTTCAGTTGATTCCAACTTTTCAATTAGCTTCCCGACAAGTTCAACAAGCTTATCAAATTTTGAGTCGGTGCTGTCAACTTTTACCTTAGTTGGGATGGATGGTGTTGAAAGTTCAGTGGGAGCTGAAATTGTTTGTTTTATTCAGGGTTGGGCCTTTTCAAAATCGTTGTGCCTAGTCCCACTCTCTCCTTGGGAGAGTGTTGAGAGTAGATAAGAGGTCCTAGGTCAGAACAGAGTTCAGCTCCTGAAGGACCTTCACTGGTGGTAGTGGAGATAGGGATTCAAATGTAGATTCAGTGACAGACTCAGTACTACTGGGTTTGTTAGTGACTCCAAGCAACTCTTTGATGGCCTGACTTTCAGGCTCTAAGATTCTTCCAGTGTCAAAATTAGGCATTTTGCCATCAGGACTGAGTCTTTCAATCTAGTCTTTTGACTTGGGATGCTGATAACGCTCAAAGTTAACATGTTTCTAGAAGCGTTATTAGTGTTTTTATGCATGTTATTTGGTTACTTTTATATGCTTTTGCCACTAAATCGTATCAAAGTATGTTTTTGTAGCATATGTAGCCAAATGTAGGAAAACGAAGAAAAAGTGAAGAAAATGAAGTATATGCGATTACACGAAGATTCCCAAGCTAAAAGTCCAAATCTGTGAAGCACTTCATAAGGAGAACCTAAGTTTTGACATTTCAAAGTTCCAAGTTCAGAGTTAATCAAGTTTGGAGAGTGCATAAAGATCTACGCAAGAAAAGTCAAATTCAAAAATCAATCAGACTTCACCAACCGATCGGTTGGTGGCCAACCGACCGGATAGCCACAATTACCATCCCCATCCGATCGGTAGCAACCCGCAACCGATCGGATGGACATTATTGCTGAAATATTATAACTTTTTGTGTACGAATCTTGGCCTTTTGTCTCAAAGTTCTAGGCTCTTCTTAGTGTCTTGTTGTCCAAGTTCTAGCATTTATGTTCCTATTGATTGCTAGGAGTATTTGACAAGCCTAAAAGGACCTCTAGAGGACACCATTCAACACACAATTGAAGAGGACAATTACTCTCATCATTACTCTCAATTATTATCATCATCAAGCTCTCAAAGAAGGAAAAATTCATGCAGAAAGAACCAGGAACATTTGGAGAACCATGGAAGCAACATTTGGAGGCCAAAATCTCAAGAAATCATCACCAATACTTAGGTTATCAATACCTTGTCATTTGTTATCAATTTCAAAGCATTGTAAGACTTAAAACCATGGATTCTAATGTTAAATATTATGAGTTTATTTGCATGTTTGCTATGAGTAGCTAGTAACCTTTTTACACTTGTTTTAATGATGTTTTATACTTAGTGATAGTTATGATTGTGATAACATGTTTTAATTCAATTTCAAGTCAATCCTAAGAACCAATTGTACCTAAAGTTTCATAGTGACATTTGTTGAGTCAAGGTTAACTAATTGATAATAGTTTCAAAGGTCGAAAGATTTGTTATTATTCAACTAGTTATAATCATTTGTCTATGAATGATTGTTTTTCACCATAATTATTCTTGACTAAACAAAGAAACAAGAAGTATGATTGTAATGAGAATGCTTTTATAACATCAAATCGGATTGTTTGTAAACCTTTAATTGGACGAAAGTTTAGATGTTTACAGACAATTGTAACTTGTTTGTCTATGAATGAGTTACCTTTTGTAATGACCATTTTCTAAGAGTATTTGATTTATAATAAGAGTTTATTCTTGTGTTTAAGATAACCATACCTATTGAACCTTGGATTGATCTTGAATTGATTGGTTTATACTTAAAGCTTGTTTTTATGAACTAAAATCTTGACGAAGGTTTAACTTGTAGAAACAATAGATTAGACCACCATCTAATTATCACAACTAACATGTTATCAAAAGTTATCACAATCATGTGTGTCATTGAGTACAAAACTAGTTTAAACAAGTGTAGTTTTTAAATTATTGAATTTGCTTATTATCTTATTTGCGTACATTAGAGATTTAGTTTTAGACTTATATTTTGATTCACTCACAAATCCCTGCGAACAATCCCGACTTACCATCACATCTTGCTATAACGGACGAGTACACTTGCTTGTATGTGTTGTTTCTAGATTTGGTAATTCACCTCTATAAATTTAAAACTTGCACTAACAAAACGCACATCAAGTTTTTGGCGCCGCTGCCGGGGATTTTGATTGTGTTTCTTTTAAGTTTCAAAAGTTCATTTCTTTTCGTGTTCGTTTTCTAAAAAAAGAAACAAAAAAACAAATCTTTACAGAAAAATCCAACCGATCGGATTCCATTCCAACCGATCGGATTCTAGTTTTCTTAATTTTACCGAGCAGTCCAACCGATCGGTTTGACTCCCAACCGATTCGGATAGAACTTTTTGTTTTTTAAAAAAATTATTTTTCATTTGTTCTTTTGTTTAGGTATTTAACTCGATTCTTTTGGTAGTTGTATGAACACTCGTTCTACTACTAAAAATCTTAGTACACCTTATTCCAATCCTGAGAGTTTGTTTCGTAAGAAGAGATCTTCATCTATTCTTAATTGGTTTG
>LBNU01032932.1:134553-148309 GCA_014162995.1 Artemisia annua
CTAGGCGACTCAAGACCGATCGTCCCCTACCAAACCAGTACAACATTTTTCGTCTCATGCAAATACCCGGGTATTGGTATTGGTTTAAAAAGATCGGAAATTGGATGTTCGTGCGGAAAGATTATCAAACCATTAAGAATATGATGCAAGAATCTTTTTAGAAGATCGAGTGCTCCTTAAACTCGATTTGTCAAAAGATTCCAAAACCAAACCCATGCGAAAAACCATTGCTTTTGCCGAAAGTTCAGATAATTCGAAACTCATGGAGAAACTAGAAGCCTTGACTTCTAAAATCGACTCGCAATACAAAGATATAAAAGGAGAAATGAAAGAAATGCGAGATGGCTGTAATAATTGTGGAGGAAATCACACATCATCCAAGTGTGATGACCAACCTATGAATAGACCCAACGAAGGGGAAGCCAATTATATCCAAGGAGGATATCGAGGAGGAGGTTTTCGTTGTAATTATTACGGAAGAAGTTCTGGAAATTAGCAAGACCGCCAACAAAGGGATAACAACCGTGATTCTCAACCCCGAATGGACAATCCAAACCAATCAAATTCCGATAAAAAGGAAGAATCTGATTTCGAGAAAATGATGCGAGATTTCGTAACTACTCAAAGAGCTACAAACAAGTTTGTGAAAACTCAATTTTTCAATCTCAAAACCAAAGTTGAGCAAGGTCAGAAGAATCATCAAGCTTCTATCCAGGATCTTTAACAAAAATTTGGTAGACTTTCTGATCAATTTTCTTCTCGAATTCCTGGTACATTACCAAGTAACACCCAATCCAATCATAAACCATCTGGATCTAACGATAAGAGTTATCGTCCACCACAAACCAGAAATGAGCATATCAATGCTGTTTTCACTCGAAGTGGTCTCTCATATGATCCACCACCTGTTCCTATTGATAATCCTATCATTTCAGATGAGGAAGAGGAAGAAGCTGAAGAAGAAGTAGCTAAAGAAAAACCAACCGAAACACCAACCCAAGAAAATACCGTTCCACCAATAAAACCTTATACACCAAAAATACCATATCCACAAGCCCTAAGAAAAGAGAAAAGAGAGGAGCGAAATAAGAAGTTTATAGAGATGATCAAAGAAGTTAGAATTAACGTACCCCTCGTTGATGTTCTAGCTGGAATGCCCAATTATGGGAAATTTTTGAAAGAACTTCTTAATAATCGAAACAAGTTGGAACAAATTTCCGCTACTGTTCTCAATGAAGAAAGCTCTGCTATCATTCAAAACAAAATTCCACCAAAACTTGGAGATCCCGGAAGTTTTCTCATACCATGCACTTTAGGAAATAACATCACATGCGATGCTTTAGCCGATCTAGGTGCAAGTATCAATTTGATGCCCTATTCGTTGTATTCTAAACTTTCAATCAATACATTGAAACCTACTAAAATGAGTATAAGATTAGCCAACCATACATACCAATATCCTGTTGGGGTTGCCGAAAATATGCTTGTTCAAGTTGGTAAATTTGTCTTTCCTGTGGATTTTGTCATTTTAGAAATGGAGGAAGATAGTCGAGTACACTTAATCTTAGGAAGACCTTTCTTAAACACCGATGATGCCATGATCAAAGTCAAAGGCAGAGAACTCAATCTTGGAGTAGGAGAAGATCGAATCACTTTCTTAATCGATAAAGCAATGAAATATCCAAATTCCAGTGATGACACATGCTATAACATCGATGTAATTGATGAAGTCACTGAAGAAGAGTTGGATGCATTACTTGACGATTCGAAACCATTTATGACTACTTCTGAAAAGATTAGTGAAACAGATTCTGATAAAGAATTTGAGGAATTAATGGAAGTAAAATTTGAAGAAGAAGAAGAAGAAGAGAAAGAAGAGAAATTTGAGGATATCACTGAAAAAGATCAAATGAAAATCAAATCTTCTCTAGAAGAACCACCCACTGATTTGGAACTCAAACCTCTTCCCAATAATCTCGAATACGCCTACTTAGAAGGAAATTCACTCCTTCCAGTAGTCATATCATCGTTACTCGAAACCAATCAAAAAGAAAGACTAGTTTCTGTTCTTAAGAAGCATAAACGTGCTTTTGCGTGGAAAACTTCTGACGTTCCAGGAATTAGCCCAGATTTTTGCAAACACAAAATAAATTGTGAAGAAGGTACTAAACATGTTGTAGAAAGACAACGTCGACTCAACCCAAATATGAAAGAAGTGGTTAAGAAGGAAATCATCAAACTTCTTGACGCAGGAATTATTTATCCTATCGAGGATAGTCCATGGGTGAGTCCATTTCATTGTGTTCCAAAGAAAGGAGGAATGACCGTAGTAACCAACGAAAGTGTCACACCCCCAAAAAAATGGTTTGCAGCGGAAAGTTACATGTCGCTGGGGTGCAACTCAATTGGTACCACAACACAAGTGCAAAGAACGGTTTCCATTTCATTCATTTAGAATAAACTTGTTTAACAAAAATGTTGAATTACATTGTTGAAAGTAATGCGGAATTAGGCCCTTAAAATATAGTTTTGAACGGTCCCATAAGAATATAGAGTCTTCTATGACCATGCCATGCCCTGCCAAAACCTCTAGTAGCGTGCCATTGCTTAATACCTGAAAATACATGCTAAAACGTCAACACGAGGTTAGTGAGTTCATAGAGTTTAGTGAAAATGAATTGCATTAGGATGAAGATTTCCCGGCGAAGGCATTGTAAATCCACCCAGTTCCAAGTCTCGGCCATAACAAGACTTGCAACCTGTGTGTTCACAACCCACCGCCAAACATAATTTTGTTTATGTAAACAATTGTAATATTTGAGCCAAAAGTTAAAGATAATTGTAGCAATGTCGCTATAAAATGGTAAATATCCTTGTAGCCATGACAATGTCGTCATTTGGCAATCCTTGTAGCAATGTCGCTGTATAATCAATTCTGACAATGTCGCCAGATGATCAATTCTAGATATGTACGGGTATCATGCCATACCCAGGCAATGTACGAGTATCAAGCCATACTCAGGCAAAGTACTACTTAAAACATTTGAGTAAACAAAGAAACATTTGAGTAAGGCAATTGGTGTTTAAGTAAGCAAGTAG
This sequence comes from Artemisia annua, assembly GCA_014162995.1. Classification (NCBI taxonomy): domain Eukaryota; kingdom Viridiplantae; phylum Streptophyta; class Magnoliopsida; order Asterales; family Asteraceae; genus Artemisia; species Artemisia annua. Next base: position 137,653 of record LBNU01032932.1, read on the forward strand.
TATGTTCAAGTAAAACAGGTATTGCATTCATGTAAAAACGAGCATGTATTCTCCCCCAAAACAGTTATGAAACAAGTTAAAATAGGGGGCATGAACTCTAGGCAAAAGTTTAGAATTCTTGTGAAAGTAAAAAAAAAAAAAACAAGTATTGGAGAAAAGTGGGGCTACGAACTCACCTGTAGTGATGGAACAATGAATATGTAATGGACAATGCAACAAGACGTGAACACTAGCCGCAACCTAATATGAATGAATATGATCTACTTTAGATTATGAAATGAACTCATGTATGCACTTGCACTTATAATCTATACCACTCGTTTTGTATTCAAAATATGTATAGTCGTCGAAAATATAATTTATATCTTCGTATAAAGTCATATTGGATATTACATGTTCATATAGTCTAATAATGTTATACGATAGTTATATAGTGAATAATAGTGAAAATATAGGTTTTAGACGTAAAGTACAACCCTTAGACAATTTCTGAAAATGGCTCGAGTGGCCTCAGAAAACTAGTTGTTAATCAGTGAATATTAAGAGTTAGGAAATAAAATTGATATTTCTGGAAAGCTTAGCACCAAGCCTAAATATGTTCAGTAGTGAAGTTTTGCTCAATGTGCCCAGATTTTAAGAGAAATGGTCGAAAAGTATGGAGTTTAGGCCAAAACTGCCATTTCTGGGCAGTTTTTGTGAATGTTTGGATGATTGTAGATTACTCATTTTAAGTCCAAATGACAATCGGCTTTTTGATTTGAAAACTAGGCCAGGTGCTCTAACTTTTGTTCCTTGGAGTCCCAACTCCAGAACTGAGCCATTTGACAGGAAAATGGCTCCCAACATGGGTGTTTGTAGATTTTCTGGTTTGTCTTAAAAATATACCAAGTGTTAGTGCTGATGGAAATTTTTAGTAAACATATATCTTTGAAAATTCATAACTAATTCGTTATAAATCCATTTCTCGAGTTCTTTATATCCCCAAAATGGTAAAAAGGTGAACTAACATATTTTCAATAGTTTGGTATGTTTTGACAAGGTCTAAGGTTCGTTTTTGGTCAATGAAATTCGTACATCAGCAACATATTTTTCAGAAAAATATATATATAGTTAGTATATCTTGTTTTTGGCATAACTTCTTCGTCGTAAGTCCGTTTTTAGTGGTTCAAGCGGCCATGTTTTCGTCTTTGAATGTATTTTCTGAACTTTTAAGCAAAAATTACCCAGAAACCCCTGGTCTTTCCACGTTTTGCAAATATGGACAGCAACTTTCTAATAGTGTCAAAAATGTGATTTTTCTAGTTAACTACTTATCCAAATCCATCCAATCAATCACCAAACCACTCTTAATCTACCATACACCTTCTTAGGGTGTCATGGGTTCCCTAACATTGTTTTTCAATCATTTCTCCATAGGTTCACTAGTCATTCATTTTATAGATAAAAATGATATAAAATATAAATATAGTGGTATAGATTTTTACATGCTTGTACATAGACAATAAAAATACATGAACCTTGATGAATTTTAGTGAAATTTATGAAAAGAATTTGATAAACTTACTTGGATGATTAGGACACTTTTTATGATAAAAACCTAAGTAATCTATAGGTTTATATTACAAAACCTTGTAATAGATTATCACTAGTACATGAAATAACATTTGACTTGAAAATTTTTGATGATCTTGTTGTTGTTCTTGTGTAGGTCGAGCACACCAAGGAGAAAAGAGAAGAAAACTTTGATCTAATTTATATAAATGTTGCATGTATGTGAAGATTAGGTGTATATAGGAAATATATATGGAAATTTAGGAGGGAACAAGTGTCCCTTGGACACCTTAGAACCGGACACCTCAATGAGGTGGTGGATTAGTGTATAATTTTGTACAATATTTATTTTACGGGGTACCGTTTAGTGTATAGTTTGAGCTATTTAGCGTTATCGGGTACCGGGTTAATTAAAAATAATTTTTAATGTAACCATTGTATCTAAATGAACTTGTAAAAATTATAAAAATATAATTTGGTAAATATTGGGTGTTTTGATAGGTAGTGCTTGGTTGGTACAAATATTGTTATAAGTTAATATAATTGAAGGTTTAAAAATATAAAACCTTAAAATATAAAATAATTAACTTTTACAATTTTAGTGGGAATATTACTAATATATAAAATATTAGTGCCATAGTGGGAATTGTTTGGTGTATTGATTAAAAACTATAATCATATGTTATTATTTATTTGAAGATAAATAAATATATGTATCTTGAAATTGTATATATTCTACGAGTGGGATAGAATGCAAATGATGTCGTGATGAAATGTAGACTAACCCTAGTCTATGAAATGTATGATGAATGGTAGTGTGACTTAACCTACCCGGTTTCGTCAAATGAATATCCGTAAACCTAGTTTTCGTGAAATGATGAATAGTGATTTGAAAATGACCTGAATTAACGAATTGTGACATTCGCCCACCAAAAAAGGAATTCAGTCCCTGAATTCAGCTAGTGTTGATCTCTAGAGTGGACTTGGTGAAAAGATGTGGGTGCCCTAATGTAACTTGCCATAGAATGAAAGCTTGAGATTGAATTATGATTAGTTGATGTGCTTCTAGACGGCGATTTACGAGGTGATGAAGGTGTAAATGTTCTTGCAACGTTTGAGTACGCACACATGAATGAAATATTTGGAAATTGGGTAGAGAATTCAATCCAGACAAAATTTTATTATAACTATTCTCAGTATTGCAAAATTCATCTCTGAGTCGGATATAGGTGGTCAGCCTATACCCACTGTCCCTGGTTGAATATAGATGACCAGTCTATATTCCACCGAGGTTTCATGAATTTTGAAATACTCAGCTCAGTTATACTAATACTATGTCCTTCACATATGGGAAGATGTTCTAAAAGACTAAGGCAGGTGACCGAACTCGAGGTCGAATGATGAAATTACTTAAGGAAAAGGCGTAACAATGAGACGCGTATGATATGTAAGCATACTAATATGGAAGACAATTATGGTAATCAATTAGAATAAATGAGTATAATATATCTGATAATGAGATACAATCTCATCACATATGTCAGCAACAAACCACATAGGAGGCATCATCTTGGCAGGCAGGCACGTGGCGGTCATAAGGTTAAGTTTTCATGAAAGTAGCTATAGTCTAGGTTTTAAAAACACCCGGTTCTCTATAGCCAAGGCTCTGATACCAATCTGTCACACCCCAAAAAAATGGTTTGCAGCGGAAAGTTACATGTCGCTGGGGTGCAACTCAATTGGTACCACAACACAAGTGCAAAGAACGGTTTCCATTTCATTCATTTAGAATAAACTTGTTTAACAAAAATGTTGAATTACATTGTTGAAAGTAATGCGGAATTAGGCCCTTAAAATATAGTTTTGAACGGTCCCATATGAATATCAGAGTCTTTTATGACCATGTCATGCCCTGCCAAAACCTCCAGTAGCGTGCCATTGCTTAATACCTGAAAATACATGCTAAAACGTCAACACGAGGTTGGTGAGTTCATAGAGTTTAATGAAAATGAATTGCATTAGGATGAAGATTTCCCAGCGAAGGCATTGTAAATCCACCCAGTTCCAAGTCTCGGCCATAACAAGACTTGCAACCTGTGTGTTTACAACCCACCGCCAAACATAATTTGGTTTATGTAAACAATTGTAATATTTGAGCCAAAAGTCAAAGATAATTGTAGCAATGTCGCTATAAAATGGTAAATGTGATAATGTAGCCATGACAATGTCGTCATCTGGCAATCCTTGTAGCAATGTCGCTATATAATCAATTCTGACAATGTCGCCAGATATGTACGGGTATCATGCCATACCCAGGCAATGTACGAGTATCAAGCCATACTCAGGCAATGTACTACATAAAGCATTTGAGTAAACAAAGAAACATTTGAGTAAGGCAATTGGTGTTTAAGTAAGCAAGTAGTATGTTCAAGTAAAACAAGTATTGCATTCATGTAAAAACGAGCATGTATTCTCCCCCAAAACAGTTATGAAACAAGTTAAAATAGGGGGCATGAACTCACAGTAATAGGCAAAAGTTTAGAATTCTTGTGAAAGTAAAAACAAGTATTTGAGAAAAGTGGGGCTACGAACTCACATTAATATGTAAAAGTTTAAAGTACTTGTAAAAATATAAAACATGTAATTGAGCATGTATCTCCCCTAAAACATTTATAAAACGGGTAAAAGAGGGGTGCTATGAAACTCACCTCAAGTGATGGTACAATATGTAGTGTATGAACTGAAGTGATGAGGTGCAACTCCTAGCCGCAACCTAAAATGAATGCATGTAATCTAATTTAGATTATGAAATGAATTCGTGTATGCATTTGCACTTATAATCTATACCACTCGTTTTGTATTCAAAATATGTATAGTCGTCGAAAATATAATTTATATCTTCGTATAAAGTCATATTGGATATTACATGTTCATATAGTCTAATAATATTATATGATAGTTATATAGTGAATAATAGTGAAAATATAGGTTTTAGACGTTAAGTATAACCCTTAGACAATTTCTGAAAATGGCTCAAGTGGCCTCGGAAAACTAGTTGTTAATCAGTGAATATTGAGAGTTAGGAAATAAAATTGGTATTTCTGGAAAGCTTAGCACCAAGCCTAAATATGTTCAGTAGTGAAGTTGTGCTCAATGTGCCCAGATTTTAAGATAAATGGTCAAAAAGTATGGTGTTTAGGCTAAAACTGCCATTTCTGGGCAGTTTTTGTGAATGTTTGGATGACTGTAGATTACTCATTTTAAGTCCAAATGACAATCGGCTTTTTGATTTGAAAACTAGGCCAGGTGCTCTAACTTTTATTTCTCGGAGTCCCAACTCCAGAACTGAGTCATTTGACGGGAAAATGGCTCCGAACATGGGTGTTTGTAGATTTTCTGGTTTGTCTTAAAAATATACCAAGTGTTAGTGCTGATGGAAATTTTTAGTAAACATATATCTTTGAAAATTCATAACTAATTCGTTATAAATCCGTTTCTCGAGTTCTTTATATCCCCGAAAAGGTAAAAAGGTGAAATAACATATTTTCAATAGTTTGGTATGTTTTGATAAGGTCTAAGGATCGTTTTTGGTCAATGAAATCCGTACATCAGCAACATATTTTTCAGAAAAATATATATAGTTAGTATATCTTGTTTTTGGCATAACTTCTTCATCGTAAGTCCGTTTTTAGTGGTTCAAGCGGCCATGTTTTCGTCTTTGAATGTATTTTCTGAAATTTTAAGCAAAAATTACCCAGAAACCCCTGGTCTTTCCATGTTTTGCAAAAATGGACAGCAACTTTCTAATAGTGTCAAAAATGTGATTTTTCTAGTTAACTACTTATCCAAATCCATCCAATCAACCACCAAACCACTCTTAATCTACCATACACCTTCTTAGGGTGTCATGGGTTCCCTAACATTGTTTTTCAATCATTTCTCCATAGGTTCACTAGTCATTCATTTTATAGATAAAAATGATATAAAATATAAATATAGTGGTATAGATTTTTACATGCTTGTACATAGACAATAAAAATACATGGACCTTGATGAAATTTAGTGAAATTTATGAAAAGAATTTGATAAACTTACTTGGATGATTAGGACACTTTTTATGATAAAAACCTAAGTAATCTATAGGTTTATATTACAAAACCTTGTAATAGATTATCACTAGTACATGAAATAACACTTGACTTGAAAATTTTTGATGATCTTGTTGTTGTTCTTGTGTAGGTCGAGCACACCAAGGAGAAAAGAGAAGAAAACTTTGATCTAATTTATATAAATGTTGCATGTATGTGAAGATTAGGTGTATATAGGAAATATATATGGAAATTTAGGAGGGAACAAGTGTCCCTTGGACACCTTAGAACCGGACACCTCAATGAGGTGGTGGATTACTGTATAATTTTGTACAATATTTATTTTACGAGGTACCGTTTAGTGTATAGTTTGAGCTATTTAGCGTTATCGGGTACCGGGTTAATTAAAAATAATTTTTAATGTAACCATTGTATCGAAATGAACTTGTAAAAATTATAAAAATATAATTTGGTAAATATTGGGTGTTTTGATAGGTAGTGCTTGGTTGGTACAAATATTGTTATAAGTTAATATAATTGAAGGTTTAAAAATATAAAACCTTAAAATATAAAATAATTAACTTTTACAATTTTAGTGGGAATATTACTAATATATAAAATATTAGTGCCATAGCGGGAATTGTTTGGTGTATTGATTAAAAACTATAATCATATGTTAATATTTATTTGAAGATAAATAAATATATGTATCTTGAAATTGTATATATTCTACGAGTGGGATAGAATGCAAATGATTTCGTGATGAAATGTAGACTAACCCTAGTCTATGAAATGTATGATGAATGGTAATGTGACTTAACCTACCCGGTTTCGTCAAATGAATATCCGTAAACCTAGTTTTCGTGAAATGATGAATAGTGATTTGAAAATGACCTGAATTAACGAATTGTGACAGAAAGGAATGAATTAGTTCCTACTAGAACTGTCACTGGATGGCGAGTATGTATTGATTACAGAAAAATTAACAAAGCCACAAGGAAAGATCATTTTCTTATACCATTCATGGATCAGATGCTCGAAAGATTAGCAGGGAACAAATACTTTTGCTTCCTTGATGGTTTTTCGGGATATTTCCAAATTCCTATCGATCCAGCCGATCAAGAGAAAACCACATTTACATGTCCTTTTGGAACCTACGCTTATCGGCGTATGCCCTTTGGTCTATGTAATGCACCTGCTACCTTTCAAAGGTGTATGATAGCAATATTTCAAGACATGCTTGAGACATCTATGGAAGTTTTCATGGATGACTTCTCTGTTTTTGGTGATTCTTTTGAAACTTGTCTTTCCAATCTAGATAAAATGCTTGAGAGATGTGAAGCTGCACATCTGATTCTTAATTGGGAAAAATGCCATTTCATGGTAACTGAAGGAATTGTGTTAGGACACAAAATATCAAGTTCAGGAATGGAAGTAGACAAAGCAAAAATTGATGTTATCACCAAATTACCACCACCAACTAATGTTAAAGCCGTTAGAAGTTTTCTAGGACATGCCGGTTTTTACCGCCGTTTTATCAAAGATTTTTCGAAAATATCGCGTCCTATGACCAAAACTTTTAGAAAAGGATGATGTTTTTGATTTCAATGCTGATTGCATTAAAGCTTTCGAAACCTTGAAAAGTCAATTGACTAGTGCCCCAATTATGGTTGCACCTAATTGGTCACTACCATTTGAACTCATGTNATTACCACCACCAACTAATGTTAAAGCCGTTAGAAGTTTTCTAGGACATGCCGGTTTTTACCGCCGTTTTATCAAAGATTTTTCGAAAATATCGCGTCCTATGACCAAAACTTTTAGAAAAGGATGATGTTTTTGATTTCAATGCTGATTGCATTAAAGCTTTCGAAACCTTGAAAAGTCAATTGACTAGTGCCCCAATTATGGTTGCACCTAATTGGTCACTACCATTTGAACTCATGTGTGATGCAAGCGATTTTGCTGTGGGAGCTGTTTTAGGACAACGTGAAGGAAAACATTTTCATCCTATATACTTCGCTAGTAAAACACTCAACAATGCTCAACAAAACTATACGGTTACAGAAAAGGAGTTATTAGCCGTAGTTTTTGCATTTGACAGATTCAGATCTTATCTCGTGCTTTCAAAAATGATAGTTTTTACAGATCATTCCGCACTCAAATATCTGTTTACCAAACAAGATGCAAAACCGCGTCTTATCAGATGGATTTTACTACTCCAAGAGTTCGACATCGAAATAAAAGATAAGAAAGGAGCAGAAAATCTTGCAGCTGATCATCTTTCACGTCTAAAGAATCCAAATTTGGAAGAATCAAAAGAAAATGAGATTAACGATTATTTTCCGGATGAAACTCTCATGACGATAGATAAAGATGATGATGAAGAAGTACCATGGTTTGCAGACTACGCAAATTATCTTGCAAGAGATATTCTTAAAAAAGGGATGAGTTACTACCAACGTAGTAAGTTCTTTTCGGAACTAAAACACTACTATTGGGAGAAACCTTATCTTTTCAAAATGTGCAAGGATGGAATGATCCGAAGATGTGTTTCAGATGCCGAATCAAGAAAAATTCTTGATGAATGTCATCATGGCCCAACTGGGGGACATTATGGTCCTTCCACTACAGCTAAAAAAGTTTTTGATGCTGGATTTTATTGGCCCACAATTTTCAAAGAAGCATATACTCTAGTTCAAAACTGCGATGCATGCCAAAAGTCCGGTAACCTTTCTCGTAGAGATGAAATGCCTCAAAAAAGCATTCAAGTCTGTGAAATATTCGATTTTTGGGGAATTGATTTTATGGGACCCTTCCCTAAATCACACAAATACGAATATATCCTCGTTGCAATCGATTATGTTTCGAAATGGGTAGCAGCTGAAGCTCTTCCTACTAACGATGCACGAGTTGTTGTTAACTTTCTCAAAAAGCTTTTCGCTCACTATGGAATTCCTAAAGCTCTAATAAGCGATAGAGGATCCCATTTGTGCAATAAACAAATAGAGAAAGTAATGAAACGATATGGAGTTCATCATCGTTTTGCTACAGCTTATCACCCACAAACTAGTGGTCAAGTTGAAAATACAAATAGAGCTATAAAAAGAATACTTGAAAAAATGGTAAAGGACAATCCTGCCGTATGGTCAAGGAAATTAGACGACGCTCTATGGGCATTTCGTACGGCTTAAAATACACCGATTGGTACAACACTGTACAGACTTTTGTATGGGAAAACATGTCATTTGCCGTTCGAACTCGAACACCGTGCTTATTGGGCATTGAGAAGCTGTAATCCTGATTTGAAAATAGCTGGAGAAAAGAGATTTTTGCAATTGCATGAACTCGATGAATTAAGACTTCAAGCCTATGAAAACTCTAAGCTATACAAAGCAAGAACCAAAGCTTACCACGATAGAAAGCTAAGAATTCGAAAACAATTCAAAGCTGGAGATAAGGTTCTACTTTTCAACATGAAATATAAGTTTAAAGCTCCGAAACTCAAGCCAAAATGGTTCGGACCATATGTAGTGAAACATGGATTTCCATCAGGTTATGTTAAACTTTATGACAAACAAGGTGGAAGTTTCATTGTAAATGGGCATCAAATTAAACTCTATTATGATAAAGAGCAATTAAACTTGATTTCTAATGAAGAAATTCTATCCGAATATGAATAGGAAGCTATCACATTCATGGCTCCACACAAGGACATGGTTCCTTGGGCAAACAATACTGGTTTTATCTATGATGCTCTTCCTAGAGCATGGGAAAAAGTTACATTGGAAAATATAGATGAAACGGGGGAGGGAATTGTGATAGGAAATGTGGTGTATATACCTAAGAGAAAGCGTAACACTACACCTACATAAACTGTTCGAAGTTTGAGTCCGGCTGAGGACTCGTTAATAAAACAAGCGCTTCTCGGGAGGCAACCCATGTGTTTATTTTAAATGTTTTAATTTTCAGTGTTTATACCCCAAAGTTTTACCACTTGGTTAAACTTAAGTGTGAGGGTGTACCACTTCTTTAAATAAATTGCAATGCTTTTTGTTTTTTTTTTGTTTTTGTTTTCTAATAATGCAAGTATTGATTTCAAGGAAATAGACGATTGGACAGAAGAATAAAAGCTGAAATCATGGTTTATTTTCTCATTTCCCTACTTTCATACTTTTAAGTTCGTTTATCACATTGAGGACAATGCTTAACTTAAATGTGGGGGGTGAGTAGGTAAATAAGAAATTAATTGTTATATCGAGCTAATTTTTAAATTTTGTTTGTCCTTATAATCTAGTTGTTTTCACACTTTTAGGAATAATTTATTAGAATAACTGGATTTATCCACAGGAAAAATCAGTAATTTTGAAAGAATTGAGATGTGTCCCGATTAATATTGCAGTCCACTTTTGGATCGAAAACATTTGCTAGCACACATTATAACCCTTTCCACCAAATTGTGAGGATTTTAGCCTGTTCATAACGAGCTTACATCCTTTGTGCTCGAATCTTTTGTTATGAGTGTGCTGGTGATTTTATTTATTCTAGAACTTGTACTTGTAAATCATTACGAGACCGTTGTGAGATTACACTTTTGTAATATAAGAATACATACGTGATAAGAGGCAACCTTAGGATTTTAACCAAATAGCCTTCCTTATTGATTGTTAGCTAGTCACATTGATTAGTTAATTTCCAATTTTGAATCCTTTTGTTAGCGTTCATCTTTAACGCTAGATACCCCTAGTTACACCTTCTGAGCCATTCCTTTTCATTTTGTTAAAATCATAAAAATACAAAAAGATTTTACACTTTTTAGCCTAGCCTTACCCTTAGTCAAGTCTTGGTGAGTTGTTAGCTTTATGAAGAAATGTTTTATGAATCATAAAGAAAGAATGGAGAAAGTGGAAATTCAAGAATCAGCGATTGAAGCAAGTAAAGTTTAGTCATTACAATATGTATGATGAAGAATGTTTCCAAGTGTTATGTATATAGTGAGTTTAATTGCCAAAAAAAAA
>LBNU01032933.1:0-14655 GCA_014162995.1 Artemisia annua
CTGTGTTTCTGTGCTAAAATCAGTTTAAGATAACATAATTAGTGAATTGGAATCAAGTTTGTGGATTAAACAAGTCAAACTCATTGATGTTCAAAATCTAATTCAGTATAAGACTTGTTTGGTTTTACTGAGATAAGTGTGATCCAGTGTTCATGTGTTGTTGTTCTTGTTTGGTGCATGCTACTTAGGACTAAAACATCTCAGAACAAACATAAAAACTTTGGTTCATTCAGAGAAAAGTCAAAATCATAGTTAAACCCCATTTTCTTGTAATCTGTTAAGAATTTGTGGTCCATTTTCATAATTTGTGTTTAAAAGTTGTTAATCAAGCTTAGGATAACTTTAAAATAGCATAATATAACATATTCAGTAAGCTAGATTGATTCAAAGTTCACCAAAGTCAACCTAGTGTAAAAATCAAAAAAGTCAATTTGACAGAAAAAAAGTTTTTGAATAAAATAGTTGATTTAATTGTGATCTTGTTGTTGTGAATTAGGTTAAAAGCTTGTAGGGTATTAATATTTTGTTGCTAATCTTCATTAGGGTATTTTTATTTGATTTTTATCCAGCTTGTATACTGCTTATTTGATGGCTTCTTCTTAGATAGTTTTTCAAAAAGTGTCCTGTGTCACAGCTTTTACCAAAGTTCATAAGCTTGCACAATCTTAAAAAGTTAGTCTTGGCTTGTGATTCTTGTTGATTTAGAAAGCCCTTTTGGTCAGCTACTTGTGCCAATAATTGTTTTTCATTTTAGAACTTTTCATACTGCTTTTTCATTAGCTTTTAAATAGGACTTTTTCATAGACTTCCCCTGTGCACAGTTTATCACCCAAATTCACAAGAGTGCACAGAGTTCATTAGTGGGTCCCACCTCTTGATTTTTAGCTTATTAGAAAGCCAACCAACCATACTTCATAGTTCAAAGCTTAATTTGTAATTTAGAGCTTATTTGGTAGGGCTGCTAGTCCCATTTTGTTTGGCCATTACCACTGTGTGCAAAGAGTCAGTATACACTGACTCTTCACACCCAGCTTCCAAGGGTCCCACAGAGCTTATTAGTGGGCCCTATAAGGTGAATTTTGGTTCTATCAAAAGCTCACCCAGCTGGCTTGTTGGTTCCAAGCTTATTTTAAGCTTTTGCAGTGTTGCCCCTAGCTTAATCTCCCCTAGAAAAACTTGCAGGCCTGGTTGTTACTGTGGCAATTGTGATTGCTTATTTGTGCTTTTTGGCTTATTCAGTGTGCTTTTCTTGTATCTTTGGCTTATTTCATGTTCATATAAGTTGTTTGTAGCTTATTCAATAATCTGTGATCACTGTGTGGCTTATTTTTAGCTTTTGCATTGCTAGTTTGACCAAAGTCAAACTGCCAAGGGATTAAGCTTGCATAGTGCTTATTTTTAAGCTTCTTAAAAAGTGTTTTTACAAAAGTTGTTCATTTTCAGTGTTAGAACAAGTCTCAAAAAGAAAATTCCAAAAATAATCACTTTTTAAGAAAAGTGATAGTTTCTATTTAATATTTTTAATTTTTATTTTCTCTTTTTAAATTTTGTTAAGTAATATTCTGTTTTTATAATTTTCTAAATTACTTTGTAACTTAAAGTATTTGTATAAATTTTATTAGAATTTTTCTTTTTCATTTAGTATTAATTAGAATTAAAAACAGTTTAATTAGTAATTAGTTAAAATTAGTAATTAAATAGTTTTAATAGATTTTGTTAAACAGTAGCATCTTTTTATAATTTTCCTAAGTTCTACATAATAATTAGTACCTCTGGTAATTTTCTTATTATTTCTACTGTTCATTTGGTAATTCTTAGATTTAATTTTAATTAAAACAGTTTAATTAGAAAAACCAAAAAGAAAATAGTTTTAGTGTTTAAAATTAATCTCAGATCCATTTTTATAATTTTTCTAGTTTGTATACATTGTTTAGAACCTGTAAAAATTATCTTTGTAATTTTCTCTTTTCATTTTCTAATTTTCTCCTTTTATATAGTTTAATTAGACTTTAAATATTAATTAAGTTTTTAATTTATAAAAGATCCACAAAAAGACAAAAATAGTTAATTTTAATTTTTATAAATCTTTTAAGTCATTTTAGATTTTTAGAAATTAATTTTGCAAATTTTTAGTGTAATTTGTAATATTAATCCTTTTTAGATTTGTTATAAATTAGTTTTAATTAAGTTTTTAAATAGTTTTATTAATTAATTAATATTTAAATATTAAAATAATCAAAAAAATAATTTTCTTTTTAATTCAATTTTCTTTTTATTTAAGTTTGAAAAATTTTCATTTTACACCCTTGTAGTTTAGAACTTGTCACTTTTAGTCCCTGTACTTTCTTCATTTACATTTTTATTACATATTTGTTATATCTGATTGTTGTGCATTTTAATATTGTTTCATTATCAATTCCAAGCAATCAGTAGTGTAAAAATCAATCCAATTCTTAATCTGGTTACTTTTCCTGATCACTCTTCCCATAAACGTTTTTCCAAATATAATTTCAACCTCGTTGGGACTTTAACGACCCGGGGAAACACTGTACTCTCCAGGATTCATTGCATCTGGTCTTAAGCTTTCAGGGTTTATTTGTTACGGTTAGCCATTCACAAGTGGCTAGCTTGTGTGACAATACCTGTTGGTTTTGAGACCAATCATTAATTCAAAATCTGGAATAGCTAGAGAGGAATTAAATACGTACCTTGAACCAAGAAATATCAGGATTTAACTGCATGCCCACTCCTCGGACATTGTTTACTCTATCTCCCTTAGCTTTCTCCCCAACTAAATGCAGCATATTGTTGCCATCTTTGTCTTCCATAGCAAGTATAATTTTCTTGCTGCTTGATCCCATCTCATTTAACAGTTTGTAGACGCCAACATGACCGTATGAGACGGCAACATGAAATATACTTTAGCTATTATCATTTAGCTCCCAAACCAGATGTGGATTGTCATCAGGTTGTTTGCCACCATATTTGGATTTCAAGAAGTGTTTCATTGTGTGCAGTGTGTTTGAGAATGAATGTTTGCAATTAACTGTAAACGGGTAAAAATGAATTGACACAGAACTTTTACTAGATATAAAATAAGGTTGTTGTTGTTTGATTTCACAAGTCGAAATCTTACAATTTATAGAACCCTAATAGACACGTACTACTTCATGAAACATTGTGATGTTTCATGAAAAACGGTTTTACATAACTAATATAACTGTCTTGCACAATGGGCCTGTTTGGCATACGTTTGACCCATTTGCATTCTTGACCCAAACACTACTTTAACATACTTAATAACATATAAAGGTCTGTTAACTAAAGTACTTAATTAATATAAGTTTACATTTGATCTATCTACATTATCTTGGGCCAACAATCTCCCCCCTAATGTAATAGCATCAAATCCTTCACTTCTGCTTGCTTCAATCTTCATGTAATGATATCAAGATCATTACTATCCTGGCTGCTGTGTTGTCCATCTTCTTCTGGTTCCAGCCTAACTCCAAAATGGTCCATCCTTGCATCTTTTGCTTCACTATTTCCTCCCAATGTCTTCTGGTCTTGTGAGTCCCTGGCCAAACCTTTACTGCTTGCTTCACCCACATGTACAGACTTTTCACCCCAAGGTTCTTGGGCAGTCTCATAGTAAATCACAACAAGATCAAGAAATTTTTTGTAACAATTGTTCATTGCTTCCCCATCTTTGGTGTCTAGACCTTGTAACTGGGCAATTGTTCCCCATTTGCCACTAACTGTGACAGAGAAATAACCCCCTAGACTTTCCACAACTTTTAACAAACAAAGCAAGTTCACTTCTACATCTTTGACAACAGGTGGTATCACATCTAATGTTTCATAATTCAAGTGCACTAGATAGAACCATTTAATCATATCTAAAAATCTCTTGTTGAAAACTTCCCAGTTTCTATATAACAGATTGTCTTTCTTTAACAAATTCATAAATGAAATGAATCTAGAGAAAGAATTGACCTTTAAGGCATAAAGGGTTCCATTAAAACTGAGATAGTCTTCATCCAGATAATCTTGTGTCACTTCCTTATTCCAGTCCAAATCTTCAATTCCTTTGATTAGAGAGCACTCATCTCCTGGATCAATGGACTTGAAGTAATTCTCCATGAAGTTGTTATGTTCTTGTACAACTTCCTTAGCCCCAACTTTTCTGTTTTCCATATCACATGGTTCTGGCAGACTTGTATCTTCATCTTGATACATATGAATAACACTACACCTTGTATCCTTTATTTTCACAGAGAATCCTTGTTGTTCTAACAATTCTAAACTTAAAATATTCAGAGATATTTCAGGGGTGTACTGAATTTGCCTAACATGTATGTCACCATACTCAGTTTTGATGTTAGCAGTGCCTATGCCATAGGAAAAAATGAATTTGCATTCATATTCTTCTTTTCCTATCATTTTGAATTTGTAATTCACATCTTTGAATAGCAATCTTCTAGGGCACATATGTACTTTATATTTCCTACTAACATACCAGATGTCATTCCAGTCACCCTTGTCTGTCCCTTGCACTGTGTAATCACCAAAAACGTGTACTTTCTCAGGGTAGAGTCTCTCTTGTTCTACTATCTGCCTTGTCATGTCTACATCATGCACTGCTTCCATACTTGCTATCCTTTTTCTTTCATTGCATGCCCAGTATGCATGCCCTTTGGTTTTGCAGATGTAACACTTTGATCTTTTCTCCTTTGCAGTCTGTTTTGGCTTTCCTTTTGATGATTCTCCTTGCTTTTGTGAATTGTAAACTTCATTATCTAACACAGTTTGTGCTAATAATTCTTTTGCCTTTGGAGATATACTCTTTTTGATCCTTGAATTCCACTGGTAGAGACGTTTAGGGGTTTCCCTTAATAGATATCTACCAGTTTGAAATCCACTGGCTTGTTTGAATGATGGCTTTTCCCAAGGATGAGAGACCTTGCTCTGATACCAATTGTCATCAGGTTGTTTGCCACCATATTTGGATTTCAAGAAGTGTTTCATTGTGTGCAGTGTGTTTGAGAATGAATGTTTGCAATTAACTGTAAACGGGTAAAAATGAATTGACACAGAACTTTTACTAGATATAAAATAAGGTTGTTGTTGTAGATTTCACAAGTCGAAATCTTACAATTTATAGAACCCTAATAGACACGTACTACTTCATGAAACATTGTGATGTTTCATGAAAAACGGTTTTACATAACTAATATAACTGTCTTGCACAATGGGCCTGTTTGGCATACGTTTGACCCATTTGCATTCTTGACCCAAACACTACTTTAACATACTTAATAACATATAAAGGTCTGTTAACTAAAGTACTTAATTAATATAAGTTTACATTTGATCTATCTACATTATCTTGGGCCAACATGGATATTGCCAAATGACCTCAACTATAAATGCAGTGTTACCTATTTCCGCAGCAATAAATAGTACCCGTGAAGAGTATTTGCGATTTCCTTCATTCAAAGGGGGTGTCTTATTATTAGCGGAATTTTGAAATAGGCTGTAAATCTGAGCTGGCATTTTTGCAATGTTCTCTGAAATGGTTCTAAGTAGATGCAGTGCCTCTTGCGTCTCTTTTTCGTAAGGTGTCTTCTTTTCATCTTCCTTAGTCTCATCAGGTGGCCCTTTTAATATTGCAACAAGTTCATTCTTAGGCAATTTTCCAATGTCTTTCAGAATGAATCTTAGTAATTGCAAGGCGTCGCTGTCACTTTCCTTGTGAGGAAACTGAATCTTCCAAGGACATATGCGGAAAACTATGATAATTAAGAGAAGAAAATCATATTACATAATGGTGACTAGTTTTATTAGTCGTCAATATAAGACCTGGTGCTTTTAGATTGCTGTTAAAAAACACATATCTGTGAGACTGTGACTAGAATATTGTTACGGGTGAAATCCGGTAGTGTCAAACCATTCATACAAACAAAATCTAATACGTCAAAAGAACTTACGCCTTGAACATTTTTAGCAAAGAAAATATATACGACAGATCAAGAATTAGAGATTCTTACATGAATTTAAGAGCGAACTGATAATACCCGGGCTCAAAACAAGAAAATCGTGAGGTATGCGAGCCAATAGTCTGAGTACACTCCCATTTGTAGCAAGAACTGGATGTTTGGTTACCATCTGTAATGCGACATCTAATAGCAAATAAGATAGTCGCTTGATGAGTCAAATTATTAAGATATAAAGCAAACAAACGAAACAACCGAAATTTTGGTGAAATCACATTACAATATTATGGTTATCAAACCCATAGAAATCCAAAATCCCTAAATAGACCATATTCACGCATTGAAGTTTTCAAATAGATCAGAATAAAAGAATTAGAAAGGTAAAACATATGTACCAAATTACTTACTGAATAGATTAGCCTCAACACATTTTATAAGAACCAAACCCCGATTCTCATTAGTCCAGAATTCACCAGTCATTTGTTGAGACTCCTTATACAGCAAATCAACCATATCACGTTTTCTACATAAAGCGGCTATGTCGATTGGCGTCTTTCCATCATGATCAGGGATATCTAGCAGGTTGTTATTTTCACGTATCAAAATCGTAGCTATTTCAGTATTTCCAGTTATAGCTGCTATATGAAGGGCGGTTGCGCCATTTATATTTGGAATTTCCAGGTCGTCTTTAGACATTATACTCACCAAGTAGTCAACCAACTCTGGTGATTCTCCCAATACTGCAATATGAAGTACCGTTTCATAACTTTCAGTTATGCTAAACCGTATGAGTTCTGGGCGTTTGCCAAGGATCACTTTAGCAGCCGTCATATTTCCAGTTTAGATGCTTTATACAACGGAAGACAGATCTCATTGTAGTCTTCACTTGTTCCTTCAAAAAAGATTCAGACAAGTTAACTAATAATTATTACTATAACGTTAAATTATAAATTGGATTTGACAAGAGCATCTCTCTAAGACTACTATTTGTGGATCGCCTACAGAATTCAATCACTTGAAGCTAATCTTTAGTTATGCTTTCAGCAATATATAGATATCACCCTGGTAGAAATGTATCCAATTATACCACCTACTCGATTATATCTTACCTATATTTTAATTAAGTCATTCTATAACATGTTTTGCAGGTACATTATTTGCACGAAATATATAGGATGTGCTTTACATCAACTTCAAATACAGATTGACGTACAGGACATGCATATATGCAGATATACATCTGAGGATTGCATTATTATAAAGACAAAGAAAATCTTAAATTAATTACCATTAAGTAGCTCTTGAGGAGGTAATTGTGCGTGTGGCTGAACATGAGAAGCACATGGAATGCTAATGTGGTGTTGCTCATGCTGACTCATTTCAACTACTTTCAGAAGTGGCAGAGGGTTCTTCTTCGTTGTGTGAGGGTGAGTTTGGGGACGCATTTATAGACATTATTACCTTAATTAAGGCATCCAAAAAGTGGCTCATGCCATTCAAAAGGTATATTTGTTAATATTAAAGGATTGATTTTTGGTGGTCATCTGATCGCCTCCAAGCATCCACCCATTTCAACTCAAAAAAAAGAAATGGCTCTCCTTTAGCCAACAATCTTCAGATGAAAGCATTCTTCAAAGTTGTTAAGGGAGTGAGCATGAAGTGTTTGCTTGGGAATAAAAAGTATTCATGAGTTAAGACTCATGTATGGACGTATGGTTCACATGTATTAATATGAAAACCAATATGGTAAGAGACCACTTCTTACCACGGTGCATAACACATTATAGGGCCATTATTGGTGTCTATATATGGCAGGCCATTTTTTTATTATTATTTTATTATTTTTTATTTTTTTAGTGTAAATTAGGTAAAACTTGTGGGTCTTAGTAACCTTTAACATGGGTTTTAAAACTTGTGGGTCCATGTAAAAGCCGAACAAGATCAGAAACACAATTTCTTTGCACCAGGTGCATTTACAAAAAATCAAAGTTTTTAACAAAAATTAACATTAGGCCGTAAAGTTCCATGGGTGTCTAAAGACCCTTCGGGGTTCACCCTGATTCCATATTACCGTGGAATGTTGACTTTTCACAAGAAAATTGGACCTACGCTTCATTAGATAAATGCAAGTATAGCGAGTGAAGTTGTCGATAAATTACACATAGTATTTTGAACCTCACACGGGAGAAGGTCCCCACACATTAGAATGCACTAGATCAATCAGAGCAGTAGAAGATTAAAGCTAAGAACTTTGCGAGTTTACAACCACTACAATCAGAATATCATAAGTGTCTAGTTTTTCAATGCTCTTGTAGATGCTAAAAACTGTAAACGAGACACAGAGACATGACCCAAACAAGAGTGACATGCATAAAATGCTGAAGAAGAGCGGTTCAATTAAAAATAAATAAATAAATAAAAGACAAATCCACACTAGTTGATGCAATCATAAATATCTCTAAAGAGATTCAAAATATAAAGATCTACTTGCTTACGACATGTCCCAACTACATCCTATGTTTTTCGGTCATATATCACGTGTCACAGTGGGATTTCCCTCAGGCTACTAGAGGGTAGAGGCTTTTAAGAAACTTTAATTAAGGGACCCTAAGACTATCATGTTGCATTTTGATATGAGTCGGGTTACCACACTAGCCCGTTACCATAACAGTCCAGCCCGTTATCTTACTTGGAAGATGCACCATCTTCAAATATCTGGGAAGAATTAGTCATCAACGTGTTTCCTATTTTCCCAGAATAAAAAGAGTATTTTTGTTGTGGTTTTAATTAACTAGTGTTAGACTTGGTCTCTTTGTATGGGATCATGCATGTAATTTTGTATTCTTTGTAAGTTTAGGTTATTGAAATACTTTTAAAACCACTAGCTTAGGTTAGCAATTTATATCCATTATTGCTTCTATCCCATTTTGTTACTCGCGCTAATACAAAAAAGGAATGGAAACCCTTGAAGAAGAACAATAACATCAATCAATGATTTCATTCCCTAACGAAATCTTCGATATAATAAATCCTATCTAGACTCCCAGTAAATGCTAACACAATTGAAATCAGTTTCCAAACACTTTTAGCTAAATATTGTACAAGTATACCATTTGAATTTACACGGAGGTAGAAAGCAAACGAGCAACAAGTTGCATCGTTAGCCTTTTTTGGATTGCAAAAATAATTCTTTTAAAAACAACGTTTGTGGATATAAGCGTCATAACATTACTATGCATAACTCGTTGGACTCCTAGTACGTAAACACTTTTCCAATCTCATCAACACTCCAGTATTCACTAAAAACCACTTTAAACGTTTAACCAATAACAACAACAAGGGGCGGAGCCAAAGGTTATCTTCGAGGGTAAACTTACGTCCATCTTCATATCTTGCTTATGACACATCCACACACCATCGTTACTTTCTCTCCGCATTATTCATGACACTCTGAAACGCCCCGACATAGCTATAAAATATAGAAACAACAGAATGTGAGCATTTAAATGGAATTCTTTTGTTTAATTCTAGCAATATATTTGTTTATATAAAAATAACGAGTTTATTATAAACCCTAGCACGCGTGAAATAGTAAAACTTGATGGACCGGATTTGGTCCCTGTTTAGTATTATGTAAGGTGCATGCATGTTACTTTTTGGGGTATCATGTAGTGAGAAATGAGCATATGGTTTTGTTTTGTACATTACGATGTTTGGTTATCATTTATGAACGTATATGGCCGCGTTATGACCGCGTAAGATAAGATTATGATATTTCCGTTGTCAAGTGTTACATGAATAGTGATTGATGTTGTGCTTCCTTTTTATGTCAAAGATTGGTTTGGTGGTGCTAAACATAGTGTATGTGTCAATAGTGTGATATGTGTGATTACTTCTAGGAAATAACTAGATTTTGGTGTTTAATTTGAGGACAGAATCGTTTGGATGATTAACGTACTTCCAATATTAGGAGTTATTTTTCATCATTATGTAAGGAAATTCACTCTACTATACAACAATAATAGAACAGGGTACGAACGACTTTTAGCGACGACATGTAATTTTAGTGTTAAATTTGAGGGCGAAGTCATTTGAGATAATTAAACATACTTCCAAGTGAGGCGTTATTAGGATTTATTTTTCACTATTATGTAAGGAAATTCACCTTAGAACAATAAATAGAACACGGCGACGGGTGACTTTTAACAATGACACGTGTCATTACTAAATGACAAAAACTCATTCTTTGAATTTGACTTTCAACGCACCTTAATTCTCTATCTTTGATTGTGGGTCTTAACTTTTAGCTATGAAACCTATCGTTGATAAAAGTATTTTAATATTCTTTTTGAATTTCTTTTGAGTAATTCTCTTAAAAACTTACAATCCCGCCAAATCGTTTAGCGAATCGTCTTCGCTAAAAGTATTTTCCGATTAGATAATGATTATTTTCGGATAAAGAATTTATCTTCATTAAAAATGAATTAAAAAAAAGCTTAAATAATAATTTTTTAAGCGAAAAGTGCTTTAGCGCACACGTGTGACTTGTGTAATAGTCTTGGATGTAATATCACTTACTTATGAACATCAATACTCATCGTGTTTGACTTGTGTCATTCAATAGATATTGTTATGTATAACCACTATTTAGTATAATTTAATGAAATGAAATGACTCCACTCGATTGGATGTGAAGACACTTGGTTCACATGACTCGATCATCACTCAAATAGTCTCGAATGTGATATATCACTTGCTTATTAACATTGATACTCGTCATATTTGACTTGTGTAATTCAAAGATGTTGTTCCATATAAGCGCTATCAATATCATCTAATGCGATGATTTCATTCGATTGAATATGAATACACTTATTTCACATATCTCGACCATCACTCGAATAGTCTCAGAAGTAATAACACTCGCTTATGAATCGATATATACCCGTCGTATTTGACTAAGACTTTATGTAGAGCCCACCCATCATCAAAAAACTTTGTCTGAAGTCAGTCAAGTAACCATAAGTACTTTTAGCGGCAGGCTTATGCCGACAACTCTTTGGCGACGTCATATCGTCGCGAAAGTTTTAGCAACGGCATTTTGGGGTTTTAGAAATGACAAGCGTCGTCGCAAAAAGCCAAAACGTTGTAGCGTCAGCGTAATGCTTATTTGGATATTACAATATTATGAAAATCGTGTTTGGGTCAGGGAAATGGTTGCTTAAGGTCTTGGTTTTTACTAGATGGCTCTTTTCCATTATTTGGATGTCAGCGTAATACTTATTTGGATGTCAAGTGCAAAGGTGATCACACATGCCTCTCATTATCAAAGTGTATATTATAAAGTCTAGATGTCAAGTTGAAGATGAAGCAATGTACCTCTTCGTCAGATTCTTCTTCAACTAGAATCTTTTCAAGATCACAATTATATTTAGATAATCACTTTACATGTTTTCTCTTCTCGGCTCTATTCACAACACTCATTTGTACACGGTTAGCTCGCGTACATCTGAGTTAAAAGTTCAACTTTTTTAACTTAGAACATTAAAAACCTTATTATTTTGTTTGTATTATAACCATTGTTAGAAGTTTTTCTTTTGATTAATTAATTACCAACCATGTGTGTGCTCATGAATGATATTTGAAAGTGTAAATTGTATTTCCAGCTCATTGTTTCCTTTATGGGTTCCAATAATCTTTTTCTAGTCTACAACTTTTTCTTTTCGTGTTGGTCTAAATTTGATAAATATTCTTCCACAGTTTAATCATATGCACGTCTCATCAATGTGAATTGTTTGCATATGAGTTAAAGCTTATGGGAGTTAATTTGTGCTTATCAAATATAGTTCATACATTACTGTCACACACCAATGAACAATGAGTGATATAACGAGATGTGTTATGCAAAAAAGAAAAAAAAAAAGTAAATGTTTGAGGTTTTTATGTTCAAGTTACTTATAAAAAACGTTAATTTAATTCAGAAGTAGAAGTTCATAGCCTGATCCGGATATTTTGAGGCCATTTTTAACCTTTTCCCTCGTCATCCGCAAATGCGTACCTAATGGAGTTTGAACCTTAAAACCTCTTGTGAAGCGGCCAGGTGACTTTTTGACGGCGGTTCTGTTTGGTGATGTAAAAATAACATTTATTAAATTGGTTGGCCAAATTTATTGCTTTGGCTTTAGTTCAGTGGTACGTGTATCTTTAGATGCCAATTTAAGTACTCTTTAATGATTCATCTTGACAAAGACTCCAATAAGTGATTTAGACAAATACTCAAATAAATGATTTGTTTATTTATTGTAATATCATACTACAAAGTAAATTGAATTACAATCTTATGCTGTTTTTTGTAATCGATCGTTGATTCTAGCTATAGCATATTGAATAGCTGCATTTCATGTTCGGGATTGATTACCGGAACATCTAATCCATTAATATTGGTTTATTCGGCATTTTGAGATCGCTTAGATTTGGACTATAAACCTAACCAAATCAAACATAATTATGTGAATCAACAATGGACATGTATGTCCCAATTATCGTGAAAGTTCAAACAACGAAAAGTTGAAATAGCAAGAGATTCTAGACGTTGATATTGTCTAATTTCATTATCCTCTTCTTTGTCTATGAGTATGAATTGTCTAGTTTCTAAACTTCTCGGTTATAATTGATTGGTTTTACTTATCTGATTTTACTCTCATTAACTTAAAGCTTCAAATTTAATTATAATATTCATTGCATTTAAGAGTAAAATAATGCATCTACAATAAATTCAAGTTTGTTTTATTTCTGCAAATTCAAATGGGAATAATAAGATATAAGATCATTTGAGGACCAAACTTTTTTTACGGGACTAATTTTCACCGTACATCTTTCCTCCATCTTTATTTGATCTAATGGATGAGATTATTCCCAACAATTTAAAAAACTCACTTTCATCCTGTTGGGAATTCTGCTAAGAGATAATTCTGCTGAAAAATCTGCTGATGGAATCTGCTGAAGCTAACGTTTCTGCTGAAGCTATAGATGGTTTCTGCTGACATAGTGTTTCTGCTGATATTATATTTCTACGGATTTAGTGAATCCGTATCTTTAGTATTTGTTTGTTAGGATATGCATGAGCTATTTTAGGTAGTGATATGCATTGATATTTTTATTTATTATGTAATTAGGGTTCCTTGTCTATAAAAGGAACAGATGGTCATTGTATTATTTACGTATTCACAAACACTTTAGAGAAAAACTATTATTAGATCCAAGAGGATCATTGTTCTATTAAGAAAAACCTTGTTGGTAACTTTGATTGTGTTCTTTATCATTATTCCGTTGTGCAATCAATCATTGTTTCTATATCCTAGATCGAGCCAAAACGATCTTCTACAAGTGGTATCAGAGCCAGGGGCTCGTTATATCTAGTGATCTATAAGGATTTCATTGTCAATAAAGAGCAGTTGTGAGGAAAGGAGCAGATCGGTTCTATAATTAATTGGTCGGATGAGTGCTGCTGCTGTGTTGTCGTTATCATGGCTATGAAGGATTCGTATTTTATGCTACTGTTGTGAGATGATATCACGTGATGGCTGTGTGAGTGAACATATGATATTTGATGGTATTTAACGATTTGTCGTGAAGTGGATTGGTAAAGAAAAAGGTGTTTGGAGTTGTCGCCTATTTGTTTTATTCTGCTGCTACGTTATTAACTCTGCTGCTCGAAAGTTTTACTCTGCTGCTCAACACTGCTGCTCGGGTTTATTATTCTGCTGCTAGTTTTAAGTAAACTGCTGCTCGATATAAATTATTCCTGCTGCTACGAGTTTCTACTGTTAGTTCACTTGGTTTGTATTGGTATTTTGCTTATGGTAGTTTGGGTCCTACTGGTTCAGTTCTCTACAAATCTCACAACCAAACTTCTCTCCACACTTTTAAAATGGTTGAATCTGAAAATGAAAAGGATCGTGCAATGTTTCCTTATTTGCTGGATTATGAGTACGAGGTCTGGGCTAAGAAAATGGAACACTGGATCACGAACAATGATATAAATATCTGGAAGGTGATCCAAAATGGCAACAGTCCGAAAAGGACTGGCAGTGATCGCGATGGAAATCTCTTTATTCTCCCTCCAACGACGGCAGCTGAACATATTGCTGTCCAAAGGGAATCAAAGGCAAGAACTACCTTGCTTAAATCTATTCCTTTTGATCATGTAGCAGCTTTCAATTATATGGATGATGCAAGTGCGATATGGGATGCAATCAAAAGAAGGTATGGAGGAAAGGCTGAATCCAAGCAGATGAGCAAGGAAGCTTGTCCTATAGGTGCTATTGAAGAATTTGCCTTCATGGGTATCTCATCTCAGGTACACAATTGTGTCTTTGGTTGTAGTTTGAGATATAATGAGCTTAAAGAACAGTATGATGAACTAAAACCTAAATATAATGAGTGTTATAAAGACCTTGAGTCATATAAACATGGTTTAAGGACTTTAGAAAAACAAAAGGTTTGGTTTCAGAAAAATCAGGTTGCCTATGAGGATGAGATAAGAAGTTTAAAACAGGACTTAAAATGTGCTCAAGATGAGGCAATCTATACTAAAAAGTTAAGTGCTAACTTAGAATCTGATAAACAAGTCCTTCAAGAGAAGCTAGATACTGAAATA
>LBNU01032939.1:2316-12387 GCA_014162995.1 Artemisia annua
ATATTGCAAAAGTGGTTACTGAAGAACCAAGAGTTGATGAAGTGGTGGAAAAGTCTAAGGAAACAAACTTTAGCAGCAGTCTTCATGACTCTGCTGCTCATGAACACTCTGCTGCTGGACCTAGCAACACTACTGCTACACACAAGTTTCCAACTTCTGATTCATAGGGTATATCTCTTGCTGATTCAACATACCCTGATGATTCCACTACACCTGGTTTGACAGAAATCTATGCTGATACTGATGATGAGGCTCTTGATCCTAAAATCTTTGGAGCTGAAGCAGATGTTACTAATTTGGAATCTAGTATTCCAGTTAGTCCAACCAAAACTACAAGAGTTCACAAAGTTCACCCCAAAGAAAACATTCTGGGTGATCCATCATCAACTGTGCAAACTAGGAGGATGACTAAAGAGCAAAAAGATATCTTACACAAAGCTTTCTTTGCAAGATCTCTTCATCAAAGAAACAGTCATAAAGATCTGCAAAACTGTCTATTTGCTTGTTTCCTATCACAAGTTGAACCCAAAAATGCCTATAAAGCATTACAAGATTCAAGCTGGGTAGAAGCCATGCAAGAAGAGCTTCTTCAATTCATACTACAAAAAGTTTGGACTTTTGTGGATTTGCCTAATGGAAAAAGGGCAATTGGTACTAAATAGGTTTTTAGGTGTAAAAGAGATGAAAGAGGAATTGTGATCAGAAACAAAGCAAGGTTGGTTGCTCAAGGATATACACAACAAGAAGGTATTGACTATGATGAGGTATATGCACCAGTGGCAAGAATTGAGGCCATAAGATTGTTTTTGGCTTATGCTTCATACAAAGACTTTGTAGTGTATCAAATGGATGTTAAAAGTGCTTTTCTGTATGGGGAAATCAAGGAAGAAGTTTATGTGACACAACCACCTGGTTTTGAAGATCCTGATTTTCCTGACAAAGTTTACATGGTTGAGAAAGCACTATATGGATTGCATCAAGCTCCCAGAGCATGGTATGAAAAGTTATCAACTTATTTGCTGGATTGTGGTTATGAGAAGGGTAAGATTGATAAAACCTTATTCATTAAGAAAAACAAAGGTGATATTTTGCTGGTTCAAGTATATGTAGATGATATCATTTTTGGTTCTACAAGCAAAGCTATGTATGAGGAGTTTGAGAAGATCATGAAGAATAAGTTTTCTATGAGTTCCATGGGTGAACTTACATTTTTCTTAGGATTGCAAGTGAAACAACTGAATGATGGTATATTCATCAGCCAAGATAAGTATGTGGCTGATATTTTAAAGAAGTTCGGATTTGAAGATGCCAAGCCTGCAAAGACACTTCAAGAGAAAGATAAGCCATTGTTGAATGATGAATATGGTAAAGAGGTGGATGTTCACTTGTACAGGTCAATGATTGGGTCATTGATGTACCTTACAGCTTCAAGACCAGATATTATGTTTGCTGTATGTGCTTGTGCAAGATATCAAGTTAATCCCAAAGAATCTCATCTTCATGCAGTGAAGAGAATTTTTAGATACTTAAGGCATCAACCNCAGCCAAGATAAGTATGTGGCTGATATTTTAAAGAAGTTCGGATTTGAAGATGCCAAGCCTGCAAAGACACTTCAAGAGAAAGATAAGCCATTGTTGAATGATGAATATGGTAAAGAGGTGGATGTTCACTTGTACAGGTCAATGATTGGGTCATTGATGTACCTTACAGCTTCAAGACCAGATATTATGTTTGCTGTATGTGCTTGTGCAAGATATCAAGTTAATCCCAAAGAATCTCATCTTCATGCAGTGAAGAGAATTTTTAGATACTTAAGGCATCAACCTAAGTTGGGGCTTTGGTATCCTAAGGATTCACCATTTCAGTTGGAAGCATATTCAGACAGTGATTATGCTGGGGCTAGCTTGGATAGGAAATCCACAACAGGAGGTTGTCAATTTCTGGGAAACAGATTTGTGTCATGGCAATGTAAGAAACAAACTGTGGTGGAAAATTCTTCAACAAAAGCAGAGTATGTAGCTGCTTTAAGTTGTTGTGGTCAAGTACTTTGGATGCAAAACCAACTGCTGGACTATGGGTACAATTTTATGAACACCAAAATTTTCATTGACAATAACAGTACATTGTGCATCATCAAAAATACTGTTTTTCATTCTAAAACAAAGCATATTGAGATAAGGCATCATTTTATCAGAGATTGCTATGAAAAGAAATTAATTCAAGTTGTTAAAATTCATACTGATCTAAATGTTGCTGATCTACTTACTAAACATTTTGATGTGGGTAGATTTCAGTTTCTTGTTGCAAGTATTGGTATGAGAAATCTTTGAAAAACTTGTCTCATTATGTCTTTGTAAAGTTTTGTAAAAGTATTTTGCACTGTTATTGGTCTTAAAAGGTTGTCTCTACTGCTGCTTATACTCTGCTGCTCATACTTTACTCTACTGCTAGAGTATGACTTAGCAGTATAGTGTTCTGTTTGTGTTTGTGTTTTGGATTAATCTTTTGTAGGGAAAATTTAAGTGTTAATGATGTTCTTTAGAGCTAATGTACATTCAAAGATTGCACTGAAGTTAAAAGAAGAACATAGATATTTCATTTATTATTCAAAGGATGTCCATTACAAGCTAAAGGGAGGTCATTACAAACTTTCAAAACACAAAAGACAACATTGACAGAACCCTAACACCTATTTCATGGGACGTTTTCCTTTGGCCTTGGAGTCCTTCTTCTCTTGTTCTTGGGCAGCATTGGAAAGAGCATCTCTCAAGGATTGGTACTCTGGCATGGTTCTGTTTCTTCCCATGGACTGAGTTGCAACATCCCACACTCTTGGACAAGCCAAGCCCATCACAACTCCATGTGATCCAGAAGGTCCTTCTGTTTATGATAATTAATGAGGAGTTGGTGGTTGAAATTCAATTTTTTGGTAACTGCCTCTTAATGACGAGATTTGGTTCGATTCTTGACTTTTTGACCAAGAAAAGTCAAACTACTGCTTGGTTCTTTAACCAGTAGTCAACTCTGCTGCTAGTTATATGACTCTGCTGCTGGGTGTCTGCTGCTACAAGTTAAAGTCTAGGGACGGTTATGTAACTTCAACTAAGCAGTTTATAACCTAATTGAATCACTTTTTCTCTACACATACTCCATGAATTCACGTTTAAAAACCAACCCACTCTCCATTATCATCCACATTCCAAATCCACAAATCGTACGAACTCTAAATCATGGATCTTGATCGAACATGGGCAAAAAGTCATAACATTGTGGCTGAACTTGACACAGATGTTGTTCCTGCAGAATTCACAGAAATGGCAAACTTTCTTAATGCTACATCTCTTAGGTATGCATTAACTGTGAATCCTACCATCTATGCTTCTCACATCAAACAGTTTTGGCGTACTGCCATATTCAAGACTTTGAAAGGGGAACCATATGTGAGGGCTTTTGTTGATGATCAAAAAGTAATTGTTTCTGAGGCTGCTATTAGAGCAACTTTGCTCCTTGATGATGAAGCAGGAACAACGTGTCTTACCAGGGATGAACTTTTTGAAGGACTGGAAGAATTGGGCTATGAGAGGAAAGGAAATGGTTTGAAATTTCAAAAAGGTCTTTTCTCAACTCCATGGAAATTTTTAGCCCATACTTTATTACATTGTTTGAGTCCAAAAACAACTGGGTGGAATGAGGTTAATACAACCATAGCATCTGCTATGATTTGTTTAAGCAAAGGAAACCCATTTAATTTTTCAAACATGATTTTTGAAGGAATTGTTGTGAGTGTCAAAGAAAAAGGAAAATCCTTGCTTTATCCAAGGTTTCTCCAACTGTTTGTCAATGATCAAATTGAAATAACAAGGTCCCATAAAGCTATTTATAAATCTCCAATAATGGGATCTGTGTCTTTTAGTTTCTTGGTCAAGGTCAACAAGGAATATTCTGGTCAAGTTACACCACTTACCCCTTTTATGGTGCAACTTATTGAAAACAATCAGGGTGAAGGATCAGGAACTCCCACTGAGTCCCAACACACACCCACTTTTGATTCACCATCTCCATCACCATTAAAGACCTATAAATGTAGGAAAGCCTCAAAGAAAACTGAGTTACCCCAGACCAGTGTTAGGATGGAAATTGAACCAGATGCGGCTGTCATAGGTGATGAAGATGACATGTCGGTGAGGGCTAACACTACTGCTACTAGCTTAGCAGCAGAGCAGGTCAGTGTTAACATACATAAGACCCAATCCAAGGCAACATCTAATGTGAATGATTCGTCTGAGTCAAACACAGGTGATGGATTCCCTAGCCACATGGAAAATATAAGGGGCTCAGGTGATCAAACTGGGTTTGGTACTAAGTTTGTGTCCCAAGATTCACCTCTCAAGGAAGGTCACACATCCCGAAGTGAGGAGGACAGAATTGAACATATGGAATTGATGGCACCACCCCTTGTACAAAATGTCAATGTCAATGATTCACCTCTCGGACAAGGTAACACAGGTCGAAGTGATGAGGCTAGTTTGGAACAAATAAAGGAATTGAAGGAAACATGTACCCATTTGGAAACCAAGTGTAAAAACTTGGAATCCAAAGTTACTGCTCTTGAAAGTCTGACAGCTGCTCAGGGAACCATGATCACTAACTTGAAGCAACAAATGGAGTTATTGCAGAAAAAGTTTTCTTCTACTAACACTGCTACTGGTTTGGGAGAGGATGCTTCCAAACAGGGGAGGAATAGCACAGGTTCAGGGGAGGAAATTGGGGGAAATAAAAATGTTGCTGATCAAGTTACATGTATAGGTGATGATGTTTTGGCTGTTGAAGTTCAAACTATGGTTAATGTTGACTCTGCTGCTTTGAACTCTACTGCTGACAACCAAATTGTTGCTGAGACTGCTGCCAGTGATGACTATGCTGCTGTTGGTTTGAAAGAAGGTGTTGATAAGAATGTTGTTGGTGATACTGGTTTAGCTTCAGGGGAGGCTAAAGATGATGATAGTGGTGACAATGCATATAAGTATGTGGTGGTGGATAAAAACAATCAAGAAGCAGTACTGGATCAGGTTGTACAAGTGAAAGACACTACTGCTGTCCTAGACTCTGCTGCTAAAGAGACTACTGCTGGTGAACTCTTTAGTGACTCTACTGCTCAACAACACTCTGCTGCTGGATCAGGTGAGAACTCTGTTGCAAATGCTTTGTTAATGCTTCAAGAGAAATCTCCAACTGAACATACATCACAACCACTTCAACCAGAACCAATAAAACCTACACCATCTCAACCAACCTCACTTTCACAACCAATCCATGTGTCAAAATTACCCACAAAAGGAGTGTTGATTAAAGAACCTACACAAACAATTCCAAAGGCAAAACCTGTTACTTCAAGCACTGATAAAGGAAAGGGAAAGGTAGTTGAAGAACCTGTTCCTGATTCTAGTGATGAAGAAGAAGAGTATAAGAAATTGCCTAAGGAATATTGGCCTAGGGAGAAGCTTGTGGAGGCTGATAGTGTTTTGGCTATGCAGATTGCTATGGGTGACACAGAGATAGAAGGTGAAGATGTTGGAGCTTAACAAGCTAGGTTGCTAGCAGAACATGAAGTTCTTAAAGTTTTGAAATCCAGAAGAAGTAAAGAGGGTGAGTCAAAGTCAAATAATGATGAATATGACTATGAGCCTACACCTGAAGAAGTTGATTATTTGATAAGGAACAATCCTGAGGTAAACAAGAAAGCTATAGAAGTTCATGCTGATGTTACTTTAACTACAGAGCAAAAGACTGCACAGCTGCATGATTTTATTAGGATGATAAATGATCAAGCTTTTGATTATGTGTCAAATGTAATCAAAGGAAAGCAAAAGAGAAAAAGAAGGCCTACAGAAGCTCAAATCATCTCTCACATGAAACAGTATTTGTGTGCTCAGTGTGGATGGAAAATGAGTCAATTCAAAGGTATGGCACATGATGCAGTAAGGCTTCATTATTATTCTGGTTACAAGAGAAATACAATGTTTGCTGCAATGGGTTCAAAAGAAGAGGCTGAATGGAAAAAGAAGCAAGATGAGCATATGGCAGCCAGTAGAGAAAGGGCTAAGAGACCAAAAATTGAAGCATCCAAGACTGCTGAATTACCTGAAAAGGTTGATGAATCACATCAAAAGACTGCTGACAAAACTGATGATAGGTTTTTGGTTGAACCAGATGATGTATTTGTTGCACCACTACAGGGTAGACATCCAATTGCAGATTGGGAAATTGCAAAGGATGATTTTGGTGAGGCTTGGAAAATCATCAGAGTTGGAGGAGATGTTGAGATGTATAGAGATTTTGAAGATCTTGTTAGGTCTTGTGATAGAACAGATCTGACTACTTTATGGAGCTTGGCAAAAACTAAGTTTAGACATGAAGATCAAGTAAGTGTGAAAGCTATGGAGTTATGGGTTCATTTCCAAAGATTGTATAATCCAGATCCAAGTGACAGACACTGGAGGTTTGAAGCAGATAATATGTCTACATTATGGAAGCATTATAGCTCAAGTGATGTTCATCATGTATCTACTCAGGCTGGAGTTGATGTTTTCATGCTTACAGAAAAGGAGTATCCATTGAAGACTGGAGTTCTTACTGTAATGCTTGATTCTAAGCTTAAATGTGAAGAAGTATCTCCTCATCTTCAAGATTTGGTTGACAGAATAGTGGAGCGGAATTCTAGAGAAATTGAGAAGCAGAAAAGAAGATAGAGTGTTTGGAAGCATCCTCCTGCTGTTTGTTTGAACTTATAAGAAACTTGCATATTTTCAGTGAAAATATCAAGTTTAGGGGAGGATTGTTGGGTTTTAATGTAACTCTACTTCTGTGTGCTACTCTACTGCTAGTCAGTCAAGTCTACTGCTAGTGTAAAATCTCTACTGCCAAACAAGTCTACTGCTGAGACTCTACTGCTGGAAGTATACTGCTAAGAAGACTCTGCTGCTTAGTGATAAGTTTGTGTACGTGTGTTTGTATTTATAGTAATGATACTTTGTAATATTTTATATGGTTATAAGATTGTAGTCTTGGGTAGGAAGTTGATGTAAGCCGTAGGGTTCCTTGGTGTATAAAAGGAGATCCTAGGGTTAGACTAGAGCACGTATTATTCTAGCATTGTATTCACTTCAAGGTTGCAAAACCCTAGCACTATTCAGGGTGCTCGTATTCAATATATTGAAGTGTTTAAGTTGTGATATTCTTGTGTTCGTGTTCTTCTTAAGTTAATCAATATATTCCGCATATTGTTTAAGTTTGTTACAAGTCAGCTTCTATACATTATTGTCTTGGTTTATCTAAGATAGTAATTCTAGATCTATTGCTCAACTGGGATCAACAAAGAACATCAACAAGTTGGTCAAAGGCAATCTAGTTCGAGGTTTACCTTCCAAAACTTTCAAGACTGATCACTCATGCTTAGACTGTAAGAAGGGTAAACAACATAAAGCTTCTTGTAAGAAGCTTGGGGAAAGAACTGTAAGAGAACCTTTGGAGTTGTTGCATATGGATCTATTTGGACATGTTTCTGTTTCAAGCCTAAATAAGAAGAAGTACTGCTTAGTTGTCACAGAAGATTGCAGTCGTTTTAGTTGGGTCTTTTTCTTGGGATTTAAAGATGAGACTTTTGATGCTATTCATGATTTGATTATCTCCCTGGAAAATCAATTAAGACACAAGGTTAGAGGTATTAGATGTGACAATGGGACTGAGTTCAAGAACAAGCTTATAGATGATTTTTGTGCCAATAAGGGGATCAAGAGGGAATTCAGTATTGCTAGAACTCCTCAGCAGAATGGAGTTGCAGAAAGGAGAACAGAACTTTGATAGAAGCAGCAAGAACTATGCTTGCAGATTCTCTCTTACCTATTCAGTTTTGGGCTGAAGCAGTAAGTGCTGCTTGCTATATTTTGAATAGAGTTTCTATCACCAAACCTCAGATGAAGACACCCTATGAGTTATTGATGGATAGAAAACCTAGTATCAACTTTATGAAGCCTTTTGGATGTCCTCTTACTATTCTTAATACCATTGACAATCTGGGAAAATTTGAAGGTAAGTCTGATGAAGGATATCTTTTGGGTTATTCTACAAATAGTAAAGGTTTTCGGGTGTACAACAAAGCTACAAAGAAGGTTCAAGAGTGTCTTCATGTTGAATTCCTTGAAGATCTACCAAATCAGAAAGGTAAAGGTCCTGATTGGATGTTTGATCTTGATATATTGACTCCTTCTATGAACTATGTGCCTGTTAGGGGGAGAATCAAGTTGTCCATTCAGAAGAAGACAATTCACAGTTCATAGTTCATGGTGTCAATGCTAGTTCTACAGATGCTGATATAGAACAAAGTACTGTCAATAAAAACTAAGGTGCTGCTGATGATAAGCAAGATACTGTTGATTCAACTACAACAGTTTATGATGAAGATCAAGCCATACAAGATGAACTAAATAGGATGCTCTTTCAAGAAACATTTCCAAAGTCCTATGAAGATGATCTAAGACGAGCGTATGAAGCAGAACAGACAAAAGAAAAATCTTCTAGTGATAGAACTTTGAAGAACAGTACTTTGGATCCCAGTACTTTGGATCAAGGTACTGCTACTCAAGATGAAAGCACCTCTGGGGAAATCAAGTCAAATACTTGGACAAATACTGAAGATTGGCCTGGTTCATCCATGCCTACATTTGAAGAATCAGATGATGAGCTGCAAGATGAAGGAATTTTTGGTGAACAAGGTCCTGATTTAACAAATTTGGAAGATGATCTTACTGTACCAACAACTCACACTTCCAGATTACATAAGAATCATCCTACAAATAAGATTATTGGTTCTCCTACTTCTGGTGTTCTTACAAGATCAAAAGCTAAAAGCATGACTAAGCCTCAAAATGCTTTACTTAGCTTTATTTATAAGCAAAACAGGTTGAATCATAAAGATCAACAGACTTGTTTATTTGCTTGTTTCATCTCTCAAGAAGAACCCAAGAACATAAAGCAAGATTTATCCAAAGAAGGCTGGGTTGAAGCTATGCAAGAAGAACTTCACAGTTTAAACTTCAAGAAGTTTGGGTCTTATGTGATTTACCTGATGGCATGAAGGTAATTGGTACAAGATGGGTTTTCAGAGTCAAAAGGGATGAAAGAGGTAATGTTATCAAGAACAAAGCTAGACTGGTTGCCCAAGGTTACAGACAGGAAGAAGGAGTTGATTATGATGAATTCTTTGCTCCTGTAGCAAGAATTAAAGCTATAAGATTGTTTCTTGCTTTTGCTTCTTATGTGGGATTTCCAGTTTATCAAATGGATGTCAAGAGTGCCTTTCTTTATGGCAAGATTACAGAAGAGGTTTATGTGAAACAACCTCCTGGTTTTGAAGATCCTGAACATCCAAACAAAGTCTACAAAGTTGTTAAAGCACTATATGGTCTTCATCAAGCCCCTAGAGCTTGGTATGAAAGACTTTCAAATTTTCTGTTACAACATGGCTATAGGAGAGGAGCCATTGATAAGACTTTGTTCATTAAGAGAGACAAAAAGGATATCATGCTAGTTCAAGTGTATGTGGATGATATTATTTTTGGTGCTACAAAACAATCCATGGTGAAAGAGTTTGAAGAACTTATGCAGAAAGAATTTCAGATGAGTTCAATGGGTGAGTTAACTTTCTTTTTGGGGCTTCAAGTTAAACAGTCAAGTACTGGTATTTTCATAAGCCAAGATAAGTATGTCACTTACATTCTTAAGAAGTTTAACCTCAATACTATCAAGCCAGTCACTACACCTATTAAATCATCAAACTCACTTGGAAAGGATGAAGATGGAAAACTAGTGGATGTCAAGCTTTACAGATCAATGGTTGGGTGTCTCATGTACTTAACTGCATCAAGACCTGATATTATGTTTGCAGTGTGTCTATGTGCAAGATATCAAGTTTCACCCAAGGTTTCACACATGAATGTTGTTCAAAGGATTTTTGCTTATCTCAAGTTTCAACCTAAATTAGGATTGTGGTATCCTAAGGAGTCACCTTTTCA
>LBNU01032939.1:16844-29564 GCA_014162995.1 Artemisia annua
AACGAAACTCCACTCGAAGAACGATGGAGAAAACAAAAGCCTAGCTCGGCTTGTAAAAGCAATAAGAAAAGAAGAGGAGAAAACTAGACACGACTCAAAACAAACTGGACTAAAATGAAACTGACATAAGACTGAACTCGCTACCAACTATAAAACCAAACTCGCTATGAAGTGAAAAGAGGAAACTCGCTAAGCATGATTAAACCATACTCGCTAGTGTTTGCATCATACTCGCTACCTATGGAACAAACTCGCTAGGACATAAAGATAAACTATACTCGCTACACCAAAATCACAAACTCGCTAGACTCAAAAAAATGAAACTCGCTATGAAGTATATCATACTCGCTAGCCTAATGACTCCATACTCGCTACTAAAAATCAAACTCGCTAGGACCTATTGGGACCAAACTCGCTAGACCTAGACAGAACACAAACTCGCTATAAAACCCTAAATGACACCAAACTCGCTATTAAACCCTAAGTAACCTACTGGACTCAAAAAAAAAACTTATAACGACACTGAAATTAATAAAAAGGTAAACAAGACTTGTAAAAACTTAATAAATAAAACGTTAAGACACTAAAATAAGCTTAGAAATAAGCAAATAAGCCACGGCTTCTTTTGTAAGCCCTAACCCATAAGCTTTTTATGAAACCTAAATGAAAACCATGCAAAGGTGACAAGAAAATTAATAAAAACTTGTAAAGATTAAGAAAGAACTTGTAAAGATTAAGACAATAAAATGACAATAAGTAAATCATGACATGAAAATTAAATTGACATAAACTTAAATGACAAGTAAATTAAATTGACATAACTTTAAAATGACATAATGAAAAACTAAAAATGAAGACTACAAAATTAAGACTAGCTTCAAAATGAAGCTTAAGGTGGGTATTTAAGGTTTCCATGGTGGAATCCTTTTACATCAAGCCCCCTCAACTCTATTTGTTTATGAAATGACACATAAACTTCTATTACACTACTAAACGACTTCTAAAAAGTAAACTTAAGTCCTTGTAATCTTGAGGAATATGTTAACGAGTCTTCATAAAGTCTTCAATGATATAAAAGTGACCACTTGCTCGAGTTTGGGAAGCTTATACATGATAATCATCTTTAATCTTCGATTAAGTATCTCTTTCATATTCACGAGCCTTTAAGTAATGAAAACATCGTCACGGGCTTTACTTGAGTAAATTTCATCTTTGACTCGGCTTCTTGACTCTTTTCCAAATCTCGTGCTCTTTTAGGGCTTTTTGGTTGGTTTTCATGCCATTTATGCAATATCCTTTCCTGCACAGTCACAAACACAAAAACACTATACCTTTGGCGTTTCACGTTAGTTTTTGGTCTTTTCTACACTTAAACTAAGGTCAAAAACATGTGTAAAATAACACACATCAAGGATCTTTGCTTATCTCAAGTTTCAACCTAAATTAGGATTGTGGTATCCTAAGGAGTCACCTTTTCACTTGGAAGCTTTTTCAGATAGTGACTATGCTGGAGATAACTTTGATAGAAGATCAACCACTGGTGGTGTTAGGATCGTTTTAGCTAGAGGTTGTTTAGACCTCATCTAGGGATTACACAATAATAATGATAAGAACACGATACGCAGCGGAATAAATAAACATCTTATTATTGGTAACAAGGTTTCTCGTCATCATCTCTACTCTAACATACAAACACCAATACAGCCCCAATCCTAGATGATCAACTCTAGGACGTGTTATCTAAACACATAACAAGGAATCAAAGATACTTGAGGCTATAACAAACATACCCTAGGCGTTTTCCCAATAAAACGCCTCAACACACACATGCTTTTACTGGTTACATTGTGACACACATAATCATTAAACCTAATTCCCTGTATCTCTTTATATAATAGAGATACTAGGGTTACAAAGAGATAACTACAGAATATTTAGTAAATCATCTAACATAAAATGAATATCTTCTGTATCTTCATATCTTTGTAGTTTTCCTCTTTGTCTCCATAAGTCCCTCATCTTTAAATGTTTTGTCTTATCAACTCTAATATATAATTCCTAACAATCTTCCCCTAGTTGATAATGACAAAACCAAGTACGCACGAACTTCCCCTGAAGTTAATATGTCATGAAAGATAACGAACTTCCCCTTAAACCATGCTATACCACCAAGGATTTTCAAGTTGCAACTTCTATTTAAATATTCTTCCCCTTTTTGTCATCATCAAATAGGGGACAAATGTAAGCAACCTTGATCTTCACAACCACGAATCAATATTACACATCCAGTTAATCTTTCCAATGTTTCAAAGTCGCTCACCATTAAGCTTTCCGCATCTAAAAATGTACTTGAAACAGTAGAAATCAAAACTAGCAGTAGTAAAAACAACTAGCAGTAGTAAAAACCTTCACCTCGATGTAGCATATAAATGGTTAAACATTTAAACATTAATCTTCCCCTGAAACCCATATGTTAACCATTTCTTGAATGTAAGCTCCATGTAATTATAACTGATGAAGAAAACGAAGTATTACCAACTTGATGCTGAAGTAGAACAACCCAAACTTGTGTCTTATGTCTTGTACTAAAACTGACTTCGAACGTATACATAACGTATAGGGAGATCGCAATCTCTTGACAAGAAACACTGAGCACAATAATGTAACTCCTTCAAGTGTTTGTCAATTCGTAGTCACCTAAACGAACGAACAAGTTACCTCATGCAGAAAGGTATGATAAAACACAACCTTGAAAAATTCCACTTCATCGTCAAATAAGCAACAAATAATCCTCTTGACCAATAATAAATAAATGCGAGCCTTAAAGGATTTAAGAACCGAAACCAAACTCCAAACAGAAATATTCGAAATCCTTCCCCTGAATTCAAACATTCAATAAAATCAACTTCTTTATTCGAAATCCTTTGTGTGTCATCCAACAACTCTCAAACAATATCAACCTGTGTGTCTTTCAAATTCCATAACTTCAATGCATAGAACGTATACAATACGAATGCATATAAACTTCCTTGGACACATAAATCTGAGTGTAAAAGCCATGTACACCCCACGTGAAAATTAACACAATGAATTCTTCAAATATTCTATCACTAAATATATGCATGTGCACCGACCCATGATATCAATTAAAGAATATTATCCATGATTCACGATCTAATCCAAAACCAGTAACCATATTAATATTTTAACCACGTCCATCCAAAGTTGTAACAAATACACATGCTGTTTCGTTCTTCAGTGGTAACACCAACATCTTCATCTTGTATTCAAACAGTTGTAACATGTGTTGGTAGTACAAATACAAAGCGCAACAGTACCAATCATCGAGCAGTGCAAACGCTAAAGGTAGCAGTGGAAACCTAGCGTTGGCAGTGGAAACGAAGAAACATGAGCAGTGGAAAAATTGAGACGCAGCAGTGGTAACAAATAACATTAGCAGTGGGAATCATGAAGTGCAGCAGTGGAAAGTTGTAACAAGCAGTGGAACAATCTTTACTTCTTTTGTTGCTCCATATTCTCGTACCCTTTATTACCATTAATCACAACACATAATAGCAGTACGAATTTGTGTGGACCACGACCAGTAACTTCAGTCCCACTTATGAGTATCTCTACTCCCAAGAGAAAACATATCGCTATTTTATTGTTCCAGTAACCTCATTCATAGTAACATGAGAAGCCTTACTTTATCACGTACAGATTAAAGTTCCAGTCAAGCAATCATTTAATCACCATGAATCATGTTACATCAATTATTAACATCATGAGCATCTTGAATATCGTCTTGTAAACCCAGATGTCATAACT
Organism: Artemisia annua; assembly: GCA_014162995.1. Classification (NCBI taxonomy): domain Eukaryota; kingdom Viridiplantae; phylum Streptophyta; class Magnoliopsida; order Asterales; family Asteraceae; genus Artemisia; species Artemisia annua. The sequence goes on from LBNU01032939.1 coordinate 20,673, forward strand.
TTTACTTTAACATTAACAACATCAGTAACTCGACAATTACCAATAAGAAGCAGTAGCAAACCTTTTGTATCAGTAATAACCCTATGCACAATATCGCGAACCTCATCAACTAGGGTTTCTAAACACCACTCACACTCATCATGAGCCACAAACTTGCACTTCACTCAAAACCTTGATATACCAGTAGCTTTTGATGATAGGAGGGACAAGTATAATATAGGTTTAGGGTTTCTTGAGAAAAGAAATTGATAAACCCTAAAAACTGAAACCCTAAAAATCATCGTACCTTCATCCGAAGCTGCTTTCATGAATTATAGACATCGAACAACTTATAACCAACTTCCATATTGAATAAAATTAGTAGAAAACGAAATCAAAGAAGTTTGATATCATAAAAGCCCGAAAAATTCGAAACATTAACCTTTTTCTGCAGCAGACTTCACGAATTTTTATCTTTTTACTGACAGCTCAGATTGAAGATCCCTCCGGTGGAACTCTTCCTTGGTAGGTTGAGAACCACCAGTAAAAATTTCAGCCCGATCCAACGGTTAACAAAGGATTTATCGTCGTTTAAAAACAGCACTGCAGAAAGTTGCAAAAATACGAACAGTCACGAGTTTTTCATTGATTTTTGACAAACCAAACCTTGTTTAATCCCACGATCACGAGCCCCTTGGCTCTGATACCACATGTTAGGATCGTTTTAGCTAGAGGTTGTTTAGACCTCATCTAGGGATTACACAATAATAATGATAAGAACACGATACGCAGCGGAATAAATAAACATCTTATTATTGCTAACAAGGTTTCTCGTCATCATCTCTACTCTAACATACAAACACCAATACAGCCCCAATCCTAGATGATCAACTCTAGGACGTGTTATCTAAACACATAACAAGGAATCAAAGATCCTTGAGGCTATAACAAACATACCCTAGGCGTTTTCCCAATAAAACGCCTCAACACACACATGCTTTTACTGGTTACATTGTGACACACATAATCATTAAACCTAATTCCCTGTATCTCTTTATATAATAGAGATACTAGGGTTACAAAGAGATAACTACAGAATATTTATTAAATCATCTAACATATAATGAATATCTTCTGTATCTTCATATCTTTGTAGTTTTCCTCTTTGTCTCCATAAGTCCCTCATCTTTAAATGTTTTGTCTTATCAACTCTAATATATAATTCCTAACAGGTGGATACCAATATCTTGGAAGAAGATTAGTTTCATGGCAGTGTAAGAAACAAACAATTGCAGCAACCTCATCTACTGAAGCAGAATATGTTGCAGCTGCAAGTTGTTGTGGACAAGTGCTTTGGATGCAGAATCAGCTTTTGGACTATGGATTCAATTTCAAGAATACTCCTATCAATATTGATAATGAGAGTACTATTTGTATTGTGAAGAATCCAGTGTACCATTCAAAGACCAAGCACATTCAAATTAGACATCACTTCATTAGAGATTGTTATGAGCACAGGTTGATTAATGTGGTCAAGATTCATATAGATGATAATGTAGCAGATCTACTTACTAAAGGCTTTGATGTTTCAAGATTCAAGCATTTGGTGGTAAGTATAGGTATGATTAATTTCTAGGCCTACTTTTGAGGGGAAGCATTAGCAGTTGTTTCCAACTTGAAGGGAGGCATTAGCAGTTGTTTTCAATTTGAGGGGAGGCTACATTCATCATTCATTCAAAAGAACAGTACTTTTATTCATGAAAGTCACATTACATATCTTGACAACACAACCATTACATCATTCAATCTAACCTACACCATTCCTACTACAACCTAGAACATTTACTCCATAGGCTTTTTCCCTTTTCCCTTGTAGTTGTGCTTTGCCTTCTCAGATTTCTTTCTCTTCTCTTCAAAAGATGCTTGCATCTTTGGGCATGGGAGGAACAGCACTTGCTTTGGAGGACGTTCTGGCTTAGATGGCTTCTCACTTGGGCCTTCTTGAGCATACCAATTCATGTTTTTCACTGCAGCTTCCAAGGCTTGAGTTAAAGCAATTGGCAGTTCTTTGGCTAGCTGTGTAGCAGGATTAGTGGTTGGAGCGTTTCTTTTGGTGTTTCTCTGGGAGGAACCTGTTGAAATAGGAGGAAAATAGTTACTCCATCCTGTTGAAGAATCAGAACTAGAATCAGAGTAATACTTTATTTCAGTATCACTAGCCTCTGAATCAGTATCTGATGAGATGTACACAAATGGTGACTTGCTCATGGTGATGTTATGTGATGAAAAGAAGTTTCTTGAACTCTTTGGGATGATTTTGTGATGAAGTTACATGTGTATAAAGGGTCTTTTTATAGGCAGTTAAGTTCTGAATGGTGAAAGTACTGTTCAACGGCTATGTGAAAGTACTGCTATGCTGACGTGGTGGTACTGTTATTTTACAACGGTCAAATAGTTATGGTAACTATTATTTAAATAATAGGAAAGAAATAAGGGATATCAAATAACCGTATTGAGTAATTATTGGGATATGATTTTATAAATCTTACCCATATTTACTTAACCCTATTACCCTTTTCTCTTTCATTCTCACTTTCACCTCACCTTATTCACATTCCTTTGCCGTTTTCACAATTTACTTTCATACAACCTTACTCAAATGGCTCGTAGAACATGTAATCGTCACAATATGGTAGCCAACTTAGACAAGACGGAATTCAATGTTGATTTTCATGATATCATTGACTTTCTTGCTGGGTCTACAATCAACTATGCTATCTTGGTTAATCCTAATGTGATTGGACCTTGGATTCAAGAGTTTTGGGCTACTGCAACTGCTGGATGGGAAGAATTAGATGTTTGGTTTATTACTGCAAAGGTAGCTGGGCGAAATATTCGAATTTCAGAGGCTCAAATAAGAGCAGACCTTTAGTTTAATGATGAAGAAGGTACTGCTTGTTTTGCTAAAGAGGTTATTTGGGATACACTTAGGGATCTTGGATATGAGGGTTCACTTAGAAAACTTACCTTTGATAATACCTTATTCAGTCCTCACTGTAAGTACTTGATTCATGTACTTCTTCATTGTCTGAGCAACAAGAGTACTGCTTGGAATGAATTTCCCAAAACCATAGTCTCAGCTTTGGTGGGTTTAGCATCTAATCAGCCATTCAACTTCTCTTGGATGATCTTAAATGGAATGCTTCATCACATCAAAAATAATTCTCCATTTTTTATGTATCCAAGATTTATACAAGTCTTTCAGAATAAACAGCTTGAAGGTGTTCCTAAACCTCAAGATTTTTTACCAGCTGTTGTCCTTACTGATAAGGTCTTTTCCTTTATGGCCACCAAAAGTGCTCTCTTTTCTGGTCAAGATACACCTCTCACTGAGCATATGTTGGAGGTAGCACAAGCTGTTAGGGATGCTGTTCAAGAAGATTCAGAGGATGCTTCTGAACATGGAGACTCTGCTCCAACTCCATCTCAACAATCTGAGAAGTCCCTTTTCCAATGAAGAAGATGTTTCACAACATCCTGCTTCTTCACCAGATAAAGAAGTCTCTCAAAAGACTGTCTCCAGTGAAAAGACTACTTCTGCAGAAAAGACTGTTTCTCTGCAAGGTACTGCTTTGGATGTCTCAGATCATGGTGTTAGTCAACCACCCACCCCCAATGATTATACTTCCACAGATGGATTTCAGACATCTGGAGGAGATGAAGGAGTGATGGCTGATGAGGATACACCTGATGAAGATGAAGTTATGGACAATTATGCTTTGACAAGAGAGTTGAAGAGACTAAAAAGAGCCTATGATGATCAAGCTACTGCTTTGACCACTCTTCAAAAGAAGTACAAGAATTTGAAGAAATTGGTTAAGTCTCTTATTCAACATCCTTCAAAAGGTCTCCAGAAGGTTAAATCAAAGAAGAGGAGGCTAAGAAAGCTATCTTCATTCACATTGGGGAGGAATAAGAAAGATGTGAATTTGAATGAAGATGCTGATAATGAAGATTTTTTTGATGATCAAAAGACTGTGGATGAAAAGACTGATGATCAAGATGTTGCTATTAATTTTCCACAGACACCACTTGAAGAACAAATTTCTCATCAAGATATTATTGAAAGAAGAAGTGATGAGACTGGGCAAATAAATCTTCAAGAAGCTGACACTCAAGTCAGAAGTGGTGATACAGAAGAATTGGACTTGGAAGGTACTGGTGTTGGTATTGTTTATCAAAATACTGCTCAAGGTACTGTGAGATAGTTTAACATTTGTAGGACCGTAGAACAACCTTAACACTTAATGAATCATGCCTAAATCTAGAGAGAGAAAGAGAGTAGAGAGAGAGAGAGTGGGAAGAACTCATGTGTGTGAAATGAAATACTATTAGATTACCAAGAGAACCAGCCAACCTCAAATTAATGAGGTTTACAACATTATATAGTGTCCAAGTCTAGGGCATCTTACACTTTGGGCTTATACAACTTTGGTCCCTAGACTTTGGCAAAACATGAATACATGAACATACAACTTTGAAATGATATACTATCGCAACCTATTACATGACTTAAATGACCGACACTTTTTATAAATAAAATCGATCCTAACAATCTCCCCCTAAGTGTCGGTTATTGAAGGTTGCGCGACGTCATCATCTTTGTCTTTAAACTTTAACATTCATTGCTCTGGACGTCTTTAAGAATCATTAGATAAGTCATAGTTCATTGTTCATCGTTCATTGTTCCTTCATGCTTTGTGATCTTTGATGATTGACTTTTCTTTGTTGTTTTTCGTTGTGGTAGATTCATCTGCCTTTTGTCACGTCTTTGTCTTTGATGGATAAACGCATTTCCAACATACTCATACATCTATAGTCTTCGTCATACATACATTCGTTGTTGTTGTTCTTTCACTTTGATCTTTGTCACTTAACTTTGTAGATTATTCTTTTTGGCGTAGAATCTTTCTTTGACTGTTGCTATCCTTTGATCTTTGTGAGAACTTTCCTCTGACTTTGTGATGTATGTATGAGCATGTGGAAATTAGTGTGGTGGTTGTACCTGCATAAAATAGTTAGCAATAAAACATCCGGTACTTACAGGTTCGAAATTAGAGATCGTCAACAGCATAGTGTGAAGACTCCTTCTAATCCTTACCATGGCCGTTCCTAATCGGATACCCCCGAAAGGGCTTACACAGACATACCGAAGTACATCCACGATTAGGTGAGTCGCTGGAGATCACCCCACGACTGTAGACCATTTTGGACCACCGTGTACACTAAGCGTAACCTATAAAGAATTACCGAAGAGACCTACTGTCAGGCTGTTTGATGTTGACCCTGGCAGGAGTTTCCGTTCAATCATTGAGAAATACATAAGTAAATTCTCTCATAAACGTTCTTGGCAGATTGCTAAGATCTGCGTAGGACTCGATAATCTACAACTTGTGTCCATTGATGTAGAACCACCATTGTAGGAATGTTAAGTGTTCCTATGAGATCTTATGATGTAATCTCGGGGCTCTAGACTCAATACGTGCACAATTGGTTTCCTATGCAGAGGCATGGAGCAGAAGGCCTCCTTTTCAATATCAACCATCTCTAAGAGATAAGTCGATAGATTACAAGGGTTCTCCGTGAGAATGAAACAAGTACCTTTTGAGAGATACCCGAGTGGCTAGAAGGTTTAAGTGCAGTGCGTCACTGGGTCCATGACGTCTTGTCTTCAATACCGGTGTCACCTTAGTAACAACCAGTAGCATATGAGTTGAACCCGGTGTGTGCCCTATGGTTGAACATATGGAGGGCTATTTCTTTTCACCCTTTTTATTACTTTTCTTTTTAATTCTTCAACCCCTTCTTTCTCCTTTCATTCTTTACTCCTTTTTTCAAATCATACCTAAGGACTTCTAATTCTATCTATTGGAATTGTCCTTGGGTAGATCCCTCCGGCTCTGGCGGATCATAGGACGGTTTTTCCTAACCTTAATCACCTTATAACACCATGACTATCCTATTGTTGCCATCGAACCAAATATTTGAAAATCTTCTCAAAGTGTTTATGGTGAAACATTTAACACTTTGAGAGTTTTGATTTCATTTGAAGTACTCCCCCTTCACATGTGCTCATGCAATTTTTAAGAAATTTGCACATGCGGGTGGAGTTGGCACTTTATGAATTGATCCACTCTGAATTGACAATCCCCTGAGGGACACGTTTACATTGTATAGATAAAGAGATCCATTATCAGCTTTTAGGTGACAACTAGCTCTAATAACTATCTTGAAGTTGTTAACACTTCTTGAATGGAAGGTTAGACCCGTCATAGTTCATGTCTAATTAGAGTTTCTCGAATTGGTACATACTACTTGGACATAGTCTTTTCGATTAGAGACATTTAAGTTTCGTCAATTCGAGGGTTAGATCTGAGTCGAGTACAGACTTTTAAGTCTTTACGAATGAGCTCGAGATTCTGCCACAATCTTTAAACATCTTAGATCACATTTAATCACGTCTTCTCCCCCTCAAAAATAGCATATCGTGATATTTTTGATATCAACTGATTAATAGAAGAAGCTTTTGGAGAGATAGACGGATTTGTTTTTAGCATGAAATCGGAACATTTTGATTTTTGAAATACTCCCCCTCAAAAATCGCATATATTTTGAGAATATTAACCTTTTTACAAATAGTTTAGAGGGAAGGAGTCTTCTTGTGCAAATTATGAAAAATTAATAAATTTCATATTTGTTGAATTTTGCATCAAGGTTTTTTGAAAGAACAAAGACTTCTCTTTGTTTGAATAGGAATGTCACACTGAGGCGTACAACAGTGTCCGTTTTTAGGATAACTGCACATTGTTAATGAAAATCATTTGGGCGTAGCACTTTCCTTTCTTTAAAAACTTGAGTTGTGCACTGTAAGGTGTACACAAGTCATTATATTTTTAGGACAAGTGCTCGAAAAATATGTAAAACCTTTATTTTGATTAAGCACTTTCCTTTCTTTGAAGCACGGGTCCTGAACTGATGTATTCAGAAGCCATAGTGAAGAAATTTGATAAACGACATGTTTTAGAAAACATTTAAATGGACTCCCGCTCAAGCATATGTACATATCCATGCCATTGTTGAATGACATTTCTAGAAACGTACATAATATCGATTATACGAGAGACATGTCGTGAGAAGATTATTTTTGGATTTTGTGGTTTTATATTGTTTTTGGATTTTTTGAAATTTTCTATTTTTGTATTTTGTTTTTGTTGGTTTTTCAAATTTTGTATTTTGTTTTTCAAAAATATTTACAAAGAAGAATAGAGGAAAGAAAAATTAAGTTTGAACAAGTAAAAGTGGAGATAAGAGTGGCATAAGATACGGATTTCCATATGCGATGTTTGCATAAAATTCTACTTTCCCAAATTGGGTGTATGAACCCTCATCACTTTTACAAGTACCTGCATCCACATAAGAAGAATTTGCACCAATAACAGTGTTAGAAGTACATATTTCCTCACATTGAGGGCGTTCACTATCAACGGTTGTAGTGGTTTCTACTTCCTTATCTCGATGATTTTCACTATTATTTGTTTTTGTGCAACTTTCAAAAATCTTCCCTGTGGGAATCCATCTAAGACCAATTGTTTTAAAAACTTTTCCCGTAGGAATCCACCTAAGGTAAGATCTAGGCGTAGTTTTCTTATCAGATGCAACGAAAGTCTTAGTTTTTGAAAAACTGCATCCTGTAGATGTCCACCTATTAGGTTTCTTATCTTTTTCCTTGTTCTCAACGGGTTTGTTTCCATTTGGTGTCTTAGTGGATTGTGCCTTAACACTTGATTTTCCTTTCTTGAGAAATTGTGCAATACATGCATCGTGATTAACTGAAAAGACACATTCTTGACATGTAGGACAGACAAATTCGACATTCTTGTTTAACACAGCAATTTTAACTTTGTCGCTACGGTCTTTGGAATTCCTGGTGTTGCATTCTACTTGCCTACTAGTTTCTTTTGCGCAACTACTCTTAGATGTAGGCCAATCCCTAGTCTTTTGTTCATTGTTCCTAGGTAATGGTTTACTACTACTGGCAGTGCCTTGAAAGCTTGTAGAATTCACCACCTTAGGTTTTGTGCCTAAAATTCCTTCTGTTCGATGTTGTGCCTTTTTCCTAGCTTCTTCTAGACGGTGATTTTTGGTCATGTCATTAGAACCAACTGATTCCTTAACGGTTTTTGTGGTCACATTCAGTGTGCTATTCCTAGAAGAGCCAGAAGTAAGCACATTTGCATTTTCAACAATCTTTTCAAAATCTTTTTGCTTGGGCAAAGGTTGTGGAGTGACTGGTTTTGTCAAATCCTTTTTCTCATTGACCTTTGGAGCAAACCGGGAAATTGACATTTTTTGTTTTTCAACCGTTTTTGAAGCATTTGGTTTCTCCGAAGTCGATGGTTTTGCAAACTTAGTATCCACACCCTTCCCTTTTAGACTTTCCAGCTGAGCCCTCAAAAGATCATTTTGCTCTTTCATGTTCTTGAAGGCACGCTCATATGACAGTTTGTCATACTTGCATTCTTCGTTTTTCCGATCAAGTTGTTTAAAATATGACACGTTTTCTTTTTCAAGTTTAATAAGAGCATTTTCATATTTTGAAACAATTTCAGAGGTCTCAGCTCGCAGTCTTTCATCATCCTCAATAGAATATGTTTGCAAGATAATAGACATCACATCAGTAGACATAACTGCTTCGAAGAGAGAATCATTTAACCTTTCCAAAACTTTCATGTGTTCACGAGATTCATTAACTTCCTTTACCAGGGATTTGTGGTCCTTGACAAAGTCGGTTGTTTCTTTTAACAAAGCATTTTCAAGATGAATTACTCTCGCACTGATGTTATATAGTGGGAT
>LBNU01032939.1:31318-59842 GCA_014162995.1 Artemisia annua
CGACACCCTGACAGTTGAAACACTTTACCAAATTACCCTGATTCCTATTTCCATAATTCCCACCAACCGGAGCTGCAACATTTCCAGCCTGATTACCCATAGCCTGATTACCAACATTCTGACCCCGCTGATTCCCAACAAACTGACCCAACTGATTCCTTGTATTCTGACCCATCTGATTTCCTGCATACTGACCCAACTGATTTCCCATCTGATATCCAGGAGCATATCGTTGCTGATTCCCCATAACTCCAACCATTTGGCCTTGATTGCCAATGTTGAAACTCGGTTGAGCAACCTGCCTGTAGCGAGTATTTGATGAAATTCGTTGGTTGTTGTTAGTTGGTGTAGAATAACGTCCTTGGAATGCCTTAGACAGAAGAGCAAATGCTTGAGTTATTGCAGCAATGGATTCATCATTGTCAGTGAATTCAGGTTCTTGGAATTGTTGATATGGTTGTTGTTGTTGTAAAATAACTTCGTGTTTTTGTGGGTAGAATGATTGCTGGTAGATAGGTGTTGGTTGTGAAATGTGTGGTTGTTGCATGTTGTTGTGAGTGGATGATAATGATGATGTATTCACTGGTAGAGGTGTTGGTGTTGTAGCAATGAGTGCTAGAGGATCATGATTCTTTGCCAACTTTTCATTCCTTACTTCATTGGCTTCAGCTTGGTTTTGCTTCAAGAAGTCATAGAGTTGATCATAATTCACCTGATGAAGATTCTTAGTTTGGTTGACAATTGTGACATATCGACCCCATTCCACTGGTAGATTGCTGATGAACTTGATGTTTGTCACAATTTGTCGTGGTTCCAACTTGTTTCTAATCAGCTCATTCATCAAGGTACAAAACCTGGTGTAGTATGATTCAATCTGTTCACCTGCTGTAGACGTGAAGTTTTCCCATTCAGTTAGAAGCTTGTTTTAAACATCTTGATGTCCAATTTCTGTTCCATGACAAAGTCTTCTAACTCGTTCCCACATAGCATAAGCGGTTTCACAACTGTCGACTGCAGCAAAGATCTCACGAGTTAAACTGAGTTGAATGAGATGCATAGCCATATCATCTGCTTTGATCTGCTTCCAGTCTTCAGGTGTGTAATCTTCTTCTGTTTGGTCACGATAGAGTGGTTGAGTAGGAGGTGTTGTATCTGGATTCCCCGGATCTAGAACTTGTTTTGGCTTAAATGGACCTTGTTCAATGGATTTGATCATAAGTTTGCCATCATCTTTGGTTTTGATGTAACGAAGCATACGGCTTGTCCATGGAAGATAACTACCTTTTTCAAGCATAGGAGGATGGTTTTCAGCACCGGCTGCATGAATATCTTGTTGAGATGCCATTGTATGAATCTTAAGTGAAAAGTTGTTCTTTAGGATCTTTTAAGATAACAAAGGTTGTTGTTGTAGATGTTTTGGTGAAGGTTTAAGACGAATTCGGATGTTGCTTACTTGAGAAAGTTCCTTACGTGATGAGTTCTTTAGGTTATGAGTTTCTTACTTGATAATTCTAAGGTAAAACGGGCAGAGTTTCATTTAGGAAAGGCCAAGAAAAACCTTACTCGATAAAACGATAAGGGATAGAGACTAACTTGCCAAATATAAGCTAAGAATAAGCTTATTCGAAAAAATAGGGTCCATACTCGAAAAAATAGCTCAATACTCGAAATATTTGGCCTTACTCGATAAAACAGTCACCAAACTCGATACTTTAGGGCTTAATACTCGAAACTGGTGCTTACTCGAAACTTTCTGCTCAATCTCGGTACTGCCTGACCAAACTCGGTACTGACTGACCAAACTCGATACTGAATCTCGGTACTCACTGGCTTACTCGATAGAACTAGAACCTTACTCGGTAAAACCTGAAATTCAGCTTGATACTCGAAATTGGAAGCCCAAACTAAAAAATTGACAAGCTTACTCGAAATTTATGCTACCATACTTGAAATTTTCAACCTAAACTCGATAAAACTCGTAAAAACAGCCTCTAAATCGAATTTTTTCACCAAGAAACGATCTAAACTAACCTAAAATTATCCCTAGGCGATTGATACCACTTGTAGGACCGTAGAACACCCTTAACACTTAATGAATCATGCCTTAATCTAGAGAGAGAAAGAGAGTAGAGAGAGAGAGTGGGAGGAACTCATGTGTGTGAAATGAAATACTATTAGATTACCAAGAGAACCAACCAACCTCAAATGAATGAGGTTTATAACATTATATAGTGTCCAAGTCTAGGGCATCTTACACTTTGGGCTTATACAACTTTGGTCCCTAGACTTTGGCAAAACATGAATACATGAACATACAACTTTGAAATGATATACNGAATCATGCCTTAATCTAGAGAGAGAAAGAGAGTAGAGAGAGAGAGTGGGAGGAACTCATGTGTGTGAAATGAAATACTATTAGATTACCAAGAGAACCAACCAACCTCAAATGAATGAGGTTTATAACATTATATAGTGTCCAAGTCTAGGGCATCTTACACTTTGGGCTTATACAACTTTGGTCCCTAGACTTTGGCAAAACATGAATACATGAACATACAACTTTGAAATGATATACCATCGCAACCTATTAAATGACTTAAATGACCGACACTTTTTATAAATAAAATACGATCCTAACAACATTATACCAAGGACCTTGGACTTTGAAGAAGATGTGGGTCCATCCAATCCAGTTCAGGAAGAAGAAGAGATGATTAAGCCTACTAATAGTGATGATGAAACTATTGCTGAGATCATGCTCAATATGTCAAGACCAAAAGGTATTGTCATTCCTGGAGTTGAACAATCTCATGATTTGCAATCTTCTCCTAAGCCTACACAAGAAATTGATCCTAAAGATAAAGGAAAAGGACTCTTGGTGGAACCAGAGAAGAAGAAGAAAAAGAAATTCTTTACTATGGAGCAGATCAGGGCTTATCAAGAAGCTCAAAGTGAAGCAGCTGTTAAAAGGCTTCAAGCAGAACTTGATGCTGAGTATGAAAAAGAAAGACAAGAAGCTGCTGTTTAACCAAAGAAATTCAAGAAACCAATGAAAAAGGCTCAAGAATGAAATTTCTATATGAGCTACTTGAAAGGAAGAGGATACAAGGGATTGAACAAGTTAAATCATTCACAGATGAAGAACCTATATGATGCTGTCAGAGCTGAGTATCAAAGACAAGTAGATGGCATTGTTGGTTTTAATACTGAAGAAGGAAGGAAGCTAATGGAAGAAAGCAACAAAAGAAAGAGAACAAAAACTAGGTNAAAAGTTGTTCTTTAGGATCTTTTAAGATAACAAAGGTTGTTGTTGTAGATGTTTTGGTGAAGGTTTAAGACGAATTCGGATGTTGCTTACTTGAGAAAGTTCCTTACGTGATGAGTTCTTTAGGTTATGAGTTTCTTACTTGATAATTCTAAGGTAAAACGGGCAGAGTTTCGTTTAGGAAAGGCCAAGAAAAACCTTTCTCGATAAAACGATAAGGGATAAAGACTAACTTGCCAAATATAAGCTAAGAATAAGCTTATTCGAAAAAATAGGGTCCATACTCGAAAAAATAGCTCAATACTAGAAATATTTGGCCTTACTCGATAAAACAGTCACCAAACTCGATACTTTAGGGCTTAATACTCGAAACTAGTGCTTACTCGAAACTTTCTGCTCAATCTCGGTACTGCCTGACCAAACTCGGTACTGACTGACCAAACTCGATACTGAATCTCGGTACTCACTGGCTTACTCGATAGAACTAGAACCTTACTCGGTAAAACCTGAAATTCAGCTTGATACTCGGAATTGGAAGCCCATACTCAAAAATTGACAAGCTTACTCGAAATTTATGCTACCATACTCGAAATTTTCAACCTAAACTCGATAAAACTCGTAAAAACTAACCTAAAATTATCCCTAGGCGATTGATACCACTTGTAGGACCGTAGAACACCCTTAACACTTAATGAATCATGCCTAAATCTAGAGAGAGAAAGAGTAGAGAGAGAGAGTGGGAGGAACTCATGTGTGTGAAATGAAATACTATTAGATTACCAAGAGAACCAACCAACCTCAAATGAATGAGGTTTACAACATTATATAGTGTCCAAGTCTAGGGCATCTTACACTTTGGGCTTATACAACTTTGGTCCCTTGACTTTGGCAAAATATGAATACATGAACATACAACTTTGAAATGATATACCATTGCAACCTATTAAATGACTTAAATGACCGACACTTTTTATAAATAAAATACGATCCTAACAACATTACACCAAGGACCTTGGACTTTGAAGAAGCTGCTGTTCAACCAAAGAAATTCAAAAAACCAATGAAAAAGGCTCAAGAACGAAATTTCTATATGAGCTACTTGAAAGGAAGAGGATACAAGGGATTGAACAAGTTAAATCATTCACAGATGAAGAACCTATATGATGCTGTCAGAGCTGAGTATCAAAGACAAGTAGATGGCATTGTTGGTTTCAATACTGAAAGAAGGAAGGAAGCTAATGGGAGAAAGCAACAAAAGAAAGAGAACAAAAACTAGGTCACAGTCATCAAAGAAGTCTAAGCCTACTGTAGAGTTAAGAACTAACACTGTTGATGAGCTGAGAAATTATCTTAGAACTATGGATTTTGAGCTTCCCAAGATAGATTTCAAGACAAAATCCAAGATATCTGACTTAGAGGTTGTTGAATCAGAAAAGGATGGTGATTACTTTGTTTTCCATAGAGAAGATAAAAGCTACAGAGCATTCAATCTGCTGGTTGATGTATTACACCTGATAGACAGAGAAGATTTGTATGATCTACATCCACAAATTCAAGCTCACTTTGAAGATATTCCACTCAATGGAACTGGTGTAGTATTGCTGGGAGATTTGACTACTATGTGGGAAACAGATGAAACTAGCACAAATGATATTTGGAAGAATCAAGAAGTATGGGAAATTCATAGCTGGAGATTCTTTGCAAGTGCTGGTGTTCATGCCTTAGAGCTAGAAGATGGTACTATGATCTATATGCTTGCAGAAAGGAGATATCCTCTTACAAGAGATTTGATGCTGAGGATGTTGGATCATGGTATGGAAGTTGAAGAAGAAGATGACACAGCTCTAATGGTTATCAATTTGTTCATCAATTGGAAAATTTTGAAAGATGATGATTAAAAATACTGGTGTGATCTTAATTGTATAAAATCTTTTGAATAAACAAGTACTTTATTCAAAGTACTGCTGATCAAACAGTACTTTTCCAAAGTACTGCTTGCAGCTTAAAACCAGTAAAGTCTTTTGAAATAACAATTTTTGTCATTTGCAAAATAATTTTTGAAGCACAAATAATTACAGCAACAAATTGTTTTTGAGAAAAACATGGTGTTAGTACTTGTGCTACACAACAAATGGTATTCAACTCACCATGTTTAACAGACAAGAAAGAGTTTGATTCATCATAAGGGTACGACTCTGATGTGACAATCAAATCCGTTTTTAGTTGACAATTTACTAAAAATTGTATGGTTTCAACTCACCATATCTGAAATAAGTGAAGAGTTGACTAGCCCACAAGAAAATGGCTTGTGGTAAAGGCTGTGGAAAATCCATTTATATGGTAATTAGTTCACCATGGTTGAGATCTAAGAACTAACTAGTCCATAAGCAAACGGCTTTTGGTAAAGACTACTCAAATCCGTTGATAGCTGATGATTTGCTAAAAATCATATGGTTATCAATGTACCATGGTTTACTTAACCTAAACATTGGCTACTCCAGAGTTAATGGCTTTGGTAAAGAGACACCAAAATCCATTAATTTTCAATGATTCACCTCTCACAGGAGTTTACACACCTGGAAGTGATGAGAATAGTATGAAACTGAATATGATTTGATGTACCTTATGTTGCTGAGTAGCTGAGAAGAAAAGATTAAGTTGTTGTAAAGACAAACGATTGTTGCTGATAAAGATTGAAAGTACTTTATGCTGATGATAACAAAACAACGAGTATGTTTTTCAAAGAAGACAACCTTTCCTTGAAGATAAAAGCTTACACATGGAAACTTGAAATCAAACAAGTAGAATTCAAGTTAGGGGAGGATTGTTGGGGTATAAAAGATCAAAGTACTGCTGAAGACTAAAGTGCTGCTAAAGTGTTTAAAGTCAAAGTACTGCTGTTGATCAAAGTACTGCTCGTTGATAAGTCAAAGTACTACTTGAAGATAAAGACTGAAGATTAGATTAGAATATTATGTATAATCTAGAATATTCTATAGTTAGAGTTTGTATACTTGTCGTTCAAGTGTTGTAAACTGACTAGGGTTTTCCTTGTGCCTATAAAAGGATCCCTAGGTCATTATTAGAGATACGAATACTTTTAGAGAAAAGCTAAAGTTCGATATTAGCTATATTAGGGTTGTTTGTGAATCTGTACAATTAGCAGGTTCAAGGTTAATATAAAGCGTTGAAGTTGTTATAATTCTTCTTAGCTTTGTTAAGTAATTCCGCATACTTAATAGAGTAATTCAGTGTTTCATCATTAGTAGTTTAGGATTTATCCAAGACTGCTAAACCGTTAACAAGCTATAATTAAGTAGTTTGGTCAGAGTATAACGATCCAACAGTAACAATTTGTAACACTCCCAAAACAGAGAATCGCGGAAGCATACATGTTTGGGTGCTACTAAATTGGTATCACAACACAAGTACAAAGAACGGTTTTAACTTAACCGTTTAAAAAAAGTTTTCATATTCAAAAGTGTTTTGTTTACAACGTTCCAAAAACAATGTGGAAATATAAGCCCATAAAAGAAATAAAGCGGTCCCAAATACATCTGAGTCATCTATGACCATGCCATGCCCTGCCAAAGCCTCCAATAGTAAACTATCGCTTTAAACCTGAAAATACATGCTAAATTGTCAACACGAGGTTGGTGAGTTCATAAGTTTATGTAAATAGCAATTCAATGTAAAATAATTGTGGACCACAAGGTTTTCGAGTGTGAAAATCATTCACATATAAAATAAATTTTAGTTCTAGTGACCTCCGCTTCACTCACAGTGACAGGAGAAAATCAGTAAAGTGGCCTCTATAGTATAAGGCATAAAGTGCAAATCATAAAGTTTACAGTAAATAAGCATAGATGGACCATTGCAAATAGATCAGCAAGCACACACTATTCCCGTATGCAACACAAAGCTCAACAAACCGAACTAGACAAAGCATGCCAAAGGCATAAGTAAAAATAAAGGTGCCCGCGAGTGATAATCCCCAGTCATTCGGCAAAAAAGTCGTCATGGTATACGTCCGCTTTGGCCTACCGTATAGCCAACCGAACGGAGGAGTCACCCTCAATAGATCTATTTATAACATACGCGTTTCCCACCAGGAATTGACGGTTGTCGATGGTGGGCAAAGTGGGATTCAAGCAACTTAGGTTTCCGCATACCAGTGTGTAAAAACAAGTTCAGTTTTGGTCCATGAAAACAATTTTGCATATTTCTTATAAAATAGTACTTATAAGAAAATGGGGCTATAAACTTACGTATACAATTCAAGCACTTGTGTCTATAGTAAAATAATCCAGTTTATAATGATAAAACAAGCCATGCGGTTAAATAACCCGACAAGTAATTTAGCGAATCACATAAAGTTCTTCGAGTAAACATTTCATATGTTTAAGTAATGCAAATACTGGATTTAGTAAAATGAGCATGTATCCTCCCCCAAAACAGTTATAAAACGAGTAAAACAGGGGGTATGAACTCACCTCAATGATAGTAACGCAAAGTATCACAACTGACACAACTGGCATCTAGGGCATATCACAACAGTATCAAGAGATATAGGCTCAACAGTACGAGATCGGCACAACCTAATAAGTATGCGGTTATCTCAGAATACGTCTCGTAAAATAAGAGTGTTTTGACTCCTTTGAAAATGGTGTTATGTATGACCAAGTGCTCGCGTATTTCTTGCTTATTGTGTGGTACGTACATTTCAAAAGTAATTTATTAGAAAGACTTTCGGTGATGGCTCATGGTGAAAGTGTATGGTGAGAGTTTGTACAACGGAAGATCCGTACGTTGTATTCATCTTTACAATTCATAAGTAATATATATATATATATATATATATATATATATATATATATATATATATATATATATATATATATATATATATATATATATATATNAGAAAATGGGGCTATAAACTTACGTATACAATTCAAGCACTTGTGTCTATAGTAAAATAATCCAGTTTATAATGATAAAACAAGCCATGCGGTTAAATAACCCGACAAGTAATTTAGCGAATCACATAAAGTTCTTCGAGTAAACATTTCATATGTTTAAGTAATGCAAATACTGGATTTAGTAAAATGAGCATGTATCCTCCCCCAAAACAGTTATAAAACGAGTAAAACAGGGGGTATGAACTCACCTCAATGATAGTAACGCAAAGTATCACAACTGACACAACTGGCATCTAGGGCATATCACAACAGTATCAAGAGATATAGGCTCAACAGTACGAGATCGGCACAACCTAATAAGTATGCGGTTATCTCAGAATACGTCTCGTAAAATAAGAGTGTTTTGACTCCTTTGAAAATGGTGTTATGTATGACCAAGTGCTCGCGTATTTCTTGCTTATTGTGTGGTACGTACATTTCAAAAGTAATTTATTAGAAAGACTTTCGGTGATGGCTCATGGTGAAAGTGTATGGTGAGAGTTTGTACAACGGAAGATCCGTACGTTGTATTCATCTTTACAATTCATAAGTAATATATATATATATATATATATATATATATATATATATATATATATATATATATATATATATATATATATATATATATATATACATTAGGTAAAGTTAAAAATCATGTATTTAATTAATTAAACATGTGTTGAGAAAATATTATAATAATGTTAGTGGAGGAATATTATATTATAAATATTATTTATAATCTAATATTAATTTTTAAGTATTTGAAAGAATACTTTGTAGTTAGAAAACTGTATAAGTGTAAGTATTTTAGCAAAATACTTTAAGTTTTATAATTTTAAAAAATTTGGGCATGACCCGTTCGTTTATTCAACGTTTCTATTTTTCTCAATTAAACCACTTGTCACTTTATTTGCAAAATTTAGTACGTAATAACTATATTATTCACTATTAATATAGTTATCGATATAATTCGTTCTTCGTTACAAAAATAACCATTGGAAGTTCAAATATATGTCAAAACTCATTTTCGTCACCCGAAATGTTTATTTGGCCGAAATTCCACTATTGGACCTATTAGTCCAAAGTTTGCCCAAAACTATATATTCCGATTTAAGTTACGTTATATATATCGTTATATATCGAAATTAATTTAACACATCCGATAACAATTTTTGGTCAAAAAGTCAAAATTGGAAAACTTGTGTTGGGCTCGGCCAAACTGCCACCGAAACCCATTGGACTCAAAATATCAGTCTTGGTCCAAAATCCTTTTTTTTTAATTTATAATTACGTAACGAATTATAATTAAACGTAGTTAACACTTGTAATTAAGTACTTAATCTCAAAATTCAAACTTGGTCAAATTTTACTCCATTCGACCTAAATTAATTATTTTTGGCCAAAATAATTAATTTCACCAAAAATTGTATTTTTACTAATTAATTATAATTAGTTACGGTTAATTCGACATATGCTCTAATGTAATATTTCAAGTAAAAATTCCACCATTTTACCACTTGAGCCAAAATTTTATGTTTTTCAAAACCCCAATAATTTCATAATTTTTATTATGGCCGATTAGTATGTGTATATACAAAAGTGTATATATCGACTTAAACTCGTGTAATTAACACAAATCACATTTGCATCATCAAACTAGTACCACAAGCAACAAGATTTACCACAAAATTTAGAAATACTCTAATTTGTATGAATACTTCATATAAGTCGAGCACTAGCTACAATATGTCAAACTATAGATTTTTCATTTTAGCAAAACATACACATTTAGCCTTTGATAACATCATTAGACATCAAAAGAACATGAATTGAACAAGGTTGAACAAGTTTGAGGATCCTTACAAAGATCTTGGAAAAAGTCGAGAGGTAGGAGGCCAAGAAATAACCCAAAATGCATCAAATTTACCCATAATACGTTCCGATTAACCCGAAACTCTTGAAAGTACACCCCGATTAGCTTGAACTTCCATAAAAATTTGTAGATCTTGAATTTTTTATACATATTTCGGCTAGGGAGAGTTTTGTGAAGATGAGATGGTGAAAACTGAGATCTAAACACAAGTTTACACATTATATAAGTAAATATAACTTGAAATGGTAATAATCCTTGGGTAAAAGGATGTTTTGTGGGTAAAAGAGTTATTTGCATGTGTTTATTAGTGGGGAAAGGTTGGTGGCCGGTTTTGGCATCCTAGGGAGGGGATCGAATAAGGTTTTTATCCTCGTGGGTGTATCGTGTGTCGGTTTAAGATTAAATGTAACCGAAACATCCCGGTTTGACGTTTTTGGACAAGTACACGTAAAATAAAGTTTTTAGCCACGTTTTTTTTTCAGAAATTTAATATAATGTCATTACTAACTCAAAAATATATTTACTTTACTTTTACCATAGGTACTGTGGTGTCGGTTCGCGTGCGGCGTTGTTTTTCAGAAAAATGTGAGAAAGCTCTCAGTAAATTATAAAATTTGTCAGTAACTATCCGAAATGGATTAATTTATGTTTACTGACAAAAATAGACTATTTTAAATGATGACTATAAGCTACAGTACGTGTTACAGATTCCCGAAATGCTCAGAAATGCTCAAAAATATCAATTTATGCATAGGAATGCCCAAATTAGCTATAATAATTAAATATTTATTATAAAAATTAATCTGGAAAATTACATTTTGTTACAGTCTCACCTCCTTAAATGGAATCACGTCCTCGCGATTCAATTCAAGTTACCCATTACGGTCAAGAAGAGATGAGTATCTACGCACGGGTTTAAGTTTATGTTATGCGATAAAATGGTGTCTAGGATTAGTTGTTGGTACCCACAACCTATTTGAGTCTTACCGGATGGTAAGGGCTCCTCTTGTCTGTGGAAGAGTAATACGTAATCATTTGTTGAAAGTGTTGCAGTTAGGTAAACTGATGCGACTTTAAAGACTCGTAACTTCAGAGGAAAAAAATTGTCTTTAAACATGATGTGTATAAGATAACTCCTCAAAAGTTAAAGTTTAATCACTCTTTGTTATGCAAAAATTTGATGAAAACATATTAATAAGAGTTGATAAATTTGAACTACCTATTGACTTCGTTATCCTCGATATGCCTGAAAATTCTAGGACGCCTATAATCTTAGGATGACCCTTTCTAGCCACTGCTAGGGCCATGATTGATATTTTTAATAAAAAGATAACTCTTACTATAGGCAAAGATGAAGTTGAATTCAGTATGGAACAATCTATTAGTAAAAATAGTTCTGAAGATGATGAATGTTTATAACGTGGATGTTCCTGATGACACGATTAATCAATTTACTCAATAATTGTAAAAAAAATGATCTACTTGATTCTTTTCTGCTAAAAATTTGGAAGACACTATCGCTATAGAAGATCAAGTTGACGACAATNGTTGTTGGTACCCACAACCTATTTGAGTCTTACCGGATGGTAAGGGCTCCTCTTGTCTGTGGAAGAGTAATACGTAATCATTTGTTGAAAGTGTTGCAGTTAGGTAAACTGATGCGACTTTAAAGACTCGTAACTTCAGAGGAAAAAAATTGTCTTTAAACATGATGTGTATAAGATAACTCCTCAAAAGTTAAAGTTTAATCACTCTTTGTTATGCAAAAATTTGATGAAAACATATTAATAAGAGTTGATAAATTTGAACTACCTATTGACTTCGTTATCCTCGATATGCCTGAAAATTCTAGGACGCCTATAATCTTAGGATGACCCTTTCTAGCCACTGCTAGGGCCATGATTGATATTTTTAATAAAAAGATAACTCTTACTATAGGCAAAGATGAAGTTGAATTCAGTATGGAACAATCTATTAGTAAAAATAGTTCTGAAGATGATGAATGTTTATAACGTGGATGTTCCTGATGACACGATTAATCAATTTACTCAATAATTGTAAAAAAAATGATCTACTTGATTCTTTTCTGCTAAAAATTTGGAAGACACTATCGCTATAGAAGATCAAGTTGACGACAATATTTTTATTAAAGACTTCGCTGTTGATTCTGTTGTTTGTAACTCAATACGGTGCATCAGTAATTCCGATGCGGCGCATCTATCTGAAAACAGTAGCGAGGTAATAAAAGAACGTGTTTATTCCGCTAGTGCTAATGAAATTGATGAAGTTTGACTAGAAACTTTTAATGCATCAATGTGAGTAAATAATTCACAAGGCGATTAAAGTATAGTTTATAAAATGGTTTGTAAAACAGTTCACAGAATAATAAGAAATCAGTTTATCATTTGCATGATATTAGCAAAACTGTAGTTCGATTCATAATATCGTAGCGAAATAATTTGCAAACTAATTTATAGAACAACGGGGACTGTTCGTTGTTTACAAAAAAGTTATAAGGTTGAAAATTTGAGTTCAAGAAGTATGAGTAAAACATTTGTAGGGTGACCGCAAAATAGCCTGTAGAGAAATTGAAAACAGTTTGTATGGTATTAGCGACACAGTTTATTATCTTATAAGAGGGTAGCAAAAAAATAATTGGTATTCCCAAGACACGAGTGAAAGATTTGGTGTCTGTTCCAAAGAACGCGGTTCAGGTTACTCCTTAAGGTATTAAGGTTTCTGGTGGTCATAGACTCTCCGCTAAGTGGAGGGCATAACAAGTTCAGAGTACGACTCTGAAGGAGGATGTTGATTGCTACTAGCAATCTATTGGTTGACCAAGTAATGTACATTCTACTTCACGCGGAAGGAACAACAACTATCGAGAGGGATGAATCAAATCGATTGAGCATAAGGTTTAGGGTAGAGGTGACTGTAACAAGACCGCAAACAAAGCAATGTTTAAATAAATAAGCAATCCAAATTCAAACATAGCCAAAACGTTCCAATAAACTCAAATGAGTTTGAGTTTAATACAACATTAAACAAGTTAAAATAAGCAACTAGAATTCAAACTGTGACCAATCGGGTCCAATACGCCTCAATGCAAAACATGATTAGACGGCGATGAGCAAGTATTCCATATGAGCGGAAAGGTATAGCGATACCAAGAGTACTACGACTTGTGAAGTATTGTGATGCCAGTGTGTTGTGATTGCTATCATGTTGTGTGCATATGTGAGTGTTCATGTCATGCAATGCTTATGTACACACACATAAATTTTATCATTCTCGTAATCAAAATTTCAACCGGACAAAATTTTATTATAACTGCTCCCAGTATCGCAAAGTTCACCTCTGAGTCGGACATAGGTGATCAGGCTATGTCCCACTGTCCCTGGCTGAATATAGGTGATCAGGCTATATTCACCCGAGGTTCAATGAACTTTAAAATACTCAGCTCAGTTACGCTAGTACTATGTCACTTACTTTTAAAAGATGTTTACAAAGACTAAAACAAGTGTCCATGCTCGAGGACGGATGATGAGATTACATAGAGAAAAATGCGTAATGCTACGATAAGTACGATACGTATGCATAAGTATGTCGAAGATACTTATAGTATATAGCAAAAATAAATGGATATGCTCATCCAATAGTAAATCACACATCTTCAAATATATTAGTAATGAAAATTACAAATGAGGCATCAGCTTGGCAGGCAGGCACGTGTCGGTCATAGGGTTACGTTTTCGCAAAAGTAGTTATAGTCTAGGTTTTAAAAAAATACCTAGTTCTCTATAACCTTGGCTCTGATGCCAATCTGTAACACCCCCAAAACAGAGAATCGCGGAAGCATACATGTTTGGGTCCTACTAAATTGGTATCACAACACAAAGTACAAAGAACGGTTTTAACTTAACCGTTTAAAAAAAGTTCTCAAATTCAAAAGTGTTTTGTTTACAACGTTCCTAAAACAGTGTCGAAATATAAGCCCATAAAAGAAATAAAGCGGTCCCAAATACATCATAGTCATCTATGACCATGCCATGCCCTGCCAAAGCCTCCAATAGTAAACTATCGCTTTAAATCTGAAAATACATGCTAAAGTGTCAACACGAGGTTGGTGAGTTCATAAGTTTATGTAAATTGCAATTCAGTGTAAAAGAATTGTGGACCACAAGGTTTTCGAGTGTGAAAATCGTTCACATATAAAATAAAGTTCAGTTCTAGTGACCTCCGCTTCACTCACAATGACAGGAGAAAATCAGTAAAGTGGCCTCTACAGTATAAGGCATAAAGTGCAAATCATAAAGTTTACAGTAAATAAGCATAGATGGACCATTGCAAACAGATCAGCAAGCACACACTATTCTTGTATGCAACACTAAGCTCAACAAACCGAACTAGACAAAGCATGCCAAAGGCATAAGTAAAAATAAAGGTGCCCGCGAGTGATAATCCCCAGTCACTCAGCAAAATGGTCATCATGGTATATGTNATAAAGTTCAGTTCTAGTGACCTCCGCTTCACTCACAATGACAGGAGAAAATCAGTAAAGTGGCCTCTACAGTATAAGGCATAAAGTGCAAATCATAAAGTTTACAGTAAATAAGCATAGATGGACCATTGCAAACAGATCAGCAAGCACACACTATTCTTGTATGCAACACTAAGCTCAACAAACCGAACTAGACAAAGCATGCCAAAGGCATAAGTAAAAATAAAGGTGCCCGCGAGTGATAATCCCCAGTCACTCAGCAAAATGGTCATCATGGTATATGTCCGCTTTGGCCTACCGTATAGCCAACCGAACGAAGGAGTCACCCTCAATATATCTATTTATAACATACGCGTTTCCCAACGGGAATTGACGGTTGTTGATGGTGGGCAAAGTGGGATACAAGCAACTTAGGTTTCCGCATACCAGTGTGTAAAAACAAGTTCAGTTTTGGTCCATGAAAACAATTTTGCATATTTCTTATAAAACAGTACTTATAAGAAAATGGGGCTATAAACTTACGTATACAATTCAAGCACTTGTGTCTATAGTAAAATAATCCAGTTTATAATGATAAAAGAAGTCATGCGGTCATATAACCCGACAAGTAATTTAGCGAATCACATAAAGTTCTTCGAGTAAACATTTCATATGTTTAAGTAATGCAAATACTGGATTTAGTAAAACGAGCATGTATCCTCCCACAAAACATTTGTAAAACGAGTAAAACAGGGGGTATGAACTCACCTCAATGATAGTAACGCAAAGTATCACAACTGACACAACTGGCATCTAGGGCATATCACAATGGTATCAAGAGATATAGGCTCAACGGTACGATATCGGCACAACCTAATAAGTATGCGGTTATCTCAGAATACGTCTCGTAAAATAAGAGTGTTTTGACTCCTTTCAAAAAGGTGTTATGTGTGACCAAGTGCTCGTGTATTTCTTGCTTGTTGTGTGGTACGTACATTTCAAAAGTAATTTATTAGAAAGGCTTTTGGTGATGGCTCGTGGTGAAAGTGTATGGTGAGAGTTTGTACAACGGAACATCCGTACGTTGTATTCATCTTTACAATTCATAAGTAATATATATATATATATATATATATATATATATATATATATATATATATATATATATATATATATATATATATATATATATATATATATATATATATATATATATATATGACTTATATATATACATTAGGTAAAGTTAATAATCATGTATTTAATTAATTAAAATTAATTAAACATGTGTTGAGAAAATATTATAATAATGTTAGTGGATGAATATTATATTATAAATATTATTTATAATATAATATTAATTTTTAAGTATTTGAAAGAATACTTTGTAGTTAGAAAACTATATAAGTGTAAGTATTGTAGAAAAATACTCTAAGTTTTATAATTTTAGAAAATTTGAGCATGACCCGTTCATTTATTCAACGTTTCTATTTTTCTCAATTAAACCACTTGTCACTTTATTTGCAAAATTTAGTACGTAATAACTATATTATTCACTATTAATATAGTTATCGATATAATTTGTTCTTCGTTACTTTAATAATCATGTATTTAATTAATTAAACATGTGTTGAGAAAATATTATAATAATGTTAGTGGATGAATATTATATTATAAACCACTCCCCGGGTTAGCGAACAAAGCTTTATTTATAATATAATATTAATTTTTAAGTATTTGAAAAAATACTTTGTAGTTAGAAAACTATATAAGTGTAAGTATTGTAGAAAACTACTCTAAGTTTTATAATTTTAGAAAATTTGGGCATGACCCGTTCGTTTATTCAGCGTTTCTATTTTTCTCAATTAAACCACTTGTCACTTTATCTGCAAAATTTAGTACGTAATAACTATATTATTCACTATTAATATAGTTATCGATATAATTTGTTCTTCGTTACATAAATAACCATTGCAAGTTCAAATATATGTCAAAACTCATTTTCGTCACCCGAAATGTTTATTTGGCCGAAATTTCACTATTGGATCTATTAGTCCAAAGTTTGCCCAAAACTATATATTCCGATTTAAGTTACGTTATATATATCGTTATATATCGAAATTAATTTAACANCAAAAATAACCATTGCAAGTTCAAATATATGTCAAAACTCATTTTCGTCACCCGAAATGTTTATTTTGCCGAAATTTCACTATTGGATCTATTAGTCTAAAGTTTGCCCAAAACCATATATTCCGATTTAAGTTACGTTATATATATCGTTATATATCGAAATTAATTTAACACGTCCGATAACAATTTTTGGTCAAAAAGTCAAAATTGGAAAACTTGTGTTTGGCTCGGCCCAACTGCCACCGAAACCCATTGGGCTCAAAATATCAGTCTTGGTCCAAAATCCATTTTTTTTGTTTATAATTACGTAACGAATTATAATTAAACGTAGTTAACACTTGTAATTAAGTACTTACTCTCAAAAGTCAAACTTGGTCAAATTTTACTCCATTCGACCTAAATTAATTATTTTCGGCCAAAATAATTAATTTCACCAAAAATGGTATTTTTACTAATTAATTATAATTAGTTACGGTTAATTCGACATATGCTCTAATGTAATCTTTCAAGTAAAAATTCCACCATTTCACCACTTGAGCCAAAAATTTTATGTTTTTCAAAACCCCAATAATTTCATAATTTTTATTATGGCCGATTAGTATGTGTATACACAAAAGTGTATATATTGACTTAAACTCGCGTAATTAACACAAATCACATTTGCATCATCAAACTAGTACCACAAGCAACAAGATTTACCACACAAGCAAAAAATACTCTAATTTGTATGAATATTTCATATAAGTCGAGCACTAGCTACAATATGTCAAACTATAGATTTTTCATTTTAGCGAAACATACACATTTAGCCTTTGATAACATCATTAGACATTAAAATAAAATGAATTGAACAAGGTTGAACAAGTTTGAGGATCCTTAAAAAGATCTTGGAAAAAGTCGGGAGGTAGGAGGCCAATAAATAACCCAAAATGCATCAAATTTACCCATAATACGTTTCGATTAACCCGAAATACTTGAAGGTACACCCCGATTAGCTTGAACTTCCATAAAATTTGTAGATCTTGAATTTTTTGTACGTATTTCGGCTAGGGAGAGTTTTTTGAAGATGAGATGGTGAAAAATGAGATCTAAACACAAGTTTACGCATTATATAAGTAAATATAACTTGAAATGGTAATAATCCTTGGGTAAAAGGATGTTTTGTGGGTAAAAGAGTTATTTGCATGTGTTTATTAGTGGAGAAAGGTTGGTGGCCGGTTTTGGCATCCTAGGGAGGGGATCAAATAAGGTTTTTATCCTCGTGGGTGTATCGTGTGTCGGTTTAAGCTTAAATGTAACCAAAACGTCCTGGTTTGACTTTTTGGACAAGTACACGTAAAATAAAGTTTTTAGCCACGTTTTTTTTTCAGAAATGTAATAAAATGTCCTTACTAACTCAAAAATATATTTACTTTACTTTTACCATAGGTACTGTGGTGTCGGTTCGCGTGCGGCGTTGTTTTTCAGAAAAATGTGAGAAAGCTCTCAGTAAATTATGAAACTTGTCAGTAACTATCCGAAATGGATTAATTTATGTTTACTGAAAAAAATAGACTATTTTAAATGATGACTGTAAGCTACAGTACGCGTTACAGATTCCCGAAATGCTCAGAAACGCTCAAAAATATCAATTTATGCATAGGATTGCCCAAATTAGCTATAATAAATAAATATTTATTATAAAAATTAATCTGGAAAATTCCGGTTTGTTACACAATTGT
Source organism: Artemisia annua (assembly GCA_014162995.1). Classification (NCBI taxonomy): domain Eukaryota; kingdom Viridiplantae; phylum Streptophyta; class Magnoliopsida; order Asterales; family Asteraceae; genus Artemisia; species Artemisia annua. The sequence goes on from LBNU01032939.1 coordinate 49,755, forward strand.
TCATTATAAGTATCAAGGTGTACCTAGCTTGAGAATTACAATGATTAAACTTGTGGAACTATAGCAACCACACTCCTCCAATTGCTCACTAACGTAAGTAAACAACTCCAAACTCGAACCGAGGCTTGAGACTCGAACTCAACACTTTCTGGACGTTTTCACCACACTTAGTAAACTTTCAGGTAATATAAGATGGTCTAGTAAGTACTTGGTGTAACACTTTACTAGATTTAGGATGGTACAAGTAATCTAGACCTTAAGTTGTCATTATATAGCATAATAACACTTATGCCTCAAGTAAAAACGTCCCTCTAGAGTTATTAAGCAAAAATGAGTAGCCACATATGATTATGGGGAGTAAATTCGACCATAAATGAGAAACTTGTAACAGCAGTAACCTCCATCCGATCGGTTTCTCTCCAACCGATCGGATGGTACTTCTTGAGAATACTCCAACCGAATCGGATGCGGGTTGCATCCGATCGGTTGGATGCTGTCTGGAAAAAATAATTTTGTATTTTCTTTGACGTTTCACGTTGCATGCGTTGTCTTTCTTCGTGGCTTGACTTTATTCATTAGAACTTGATATTTTCTTGATAAATATGTGTAGAAATCTTGTCTATATCAAATCCTTTCGTCCATGCATGGTTTCTTTCTTTCTTGATCTTCTCGAAACTCTCCAAATGTGCATGATCACTTCATTTCTTCATCTTTTCATCACTTTTACCTGTCTTTGGATATATTTGCATGCATAAACACTTTTCCATGATTAAGTAACAAATATACACAAATATGACCAATTTCCATGCATAAAACCAACAATAACGCTACTAAAAACATGTTAACTTTGAGTGTTATCAAATCCCCCACACTTGAGTTTTGCTCGACCTCGAGCAAGTATTAATTAAAAGAAAATTGATTTCAATGGCAATAGTGCAAATTTTTATTTGAACAGAAACAAAGTAATAAAGAGCTTGATAACAATTCTAAACACCTCACGAAGATAATTTGAAATTCACTCATCACTCAATATGTGGCATGATTAATAGATCACTCATGGCCTAGTCATGATTTATGTTTCTTACAATAATCTTGTATAAGTATCAAAACAATGAAATAATTCATCAAAGAGGTCTTTTATTCGGGTTGTAACGTTTAGGCTAAAGGTTAATATGACTTTTGTGCAAATATAGCTGCCGCGAATTCTTGTATCACTAAATAACGGATGGTCACCAAGGATAAACCTTAGTTCGCTAGCACGTTTTCTAGATCCTCACGAACTCGGATGGTCACTACATGTCAATACACTTAATAATTACACTAAGTCAAAGGGTAAGGATAAGGCATGGGATAAATTTATGAAATTGGGTTTAAATAAAATAAAATCAAAGTCCCATTGTTGCGACAAACCACAAACCCAAAAATGATTATAGCTACCAACTTACTCCTCTTCGAACTTTCACATGTCGATACATCGATTCACCATAATAATATTCTTCATACTTAGCACATTGGCTTTACAATTCTTTCTCCATCTCCACATATAATATAATATAGCACATTGGCAATAATTGTCATCTCTTTTGACTTATTCTCTCTTTATATATATATATATATATATATATAGTGTATCTTTATTTTCAGAACCCTGTTAAGTGCGGGAACTGCGAGAACTCCAATTTTGCATTAGAAAACATGCATGTTCATATAAAACATGTATGTTTTCTTACATACACCTTAATACACATGCCTGTGTATTAAAGTGTATGTAAGAAAACATACATTTTTTATATGAACATGTATGTTTTCTAATGCATAATTGGAGTTCTCGCAGTTTCCACACTTAACAGGGTTCTAAAAATAAAACCATTTTGCATTGATCTGTTGCACTTAACAGGTTTTTATATAAACATGTATGCTATGCATGTATGTGTATTAAGGTGTATGTAAGAAAACATACATGTTTTATATGAACATGCATGTTTTCTAATGCAAAATTAGAGTTCTCGCAGTTTCCGCACTTAACAGGGTTCTGAAAATAAAGATACACTATATATATATATATATATATATATATATATATATATATATATATATATATATATATATATATATATATATATATATATATATATATATATATATCACATCTCCCCCACACTTAGCATAAGCATCACCACAAAAATACAAACAAGAAGTTGCAGTCTCCTTCTTTGTCGGAATGGCACATACATGAATGGTGAAGTGTGACTAACTAATAATCATCGAAAACAATCCATCATACCAAGCAACTAGCAACCCACCGTTTAGACTTTGACAAGGGTAAGGCTAATGTTTAAAGTGTAAAATATTTTTGTATTTTTCTGTATGTAACAAAATGAAAAGGATGGCTCAAAGGGTTTTAACTAAGGGTATCTAGCGTTAAAGATAAACGCTAACAAATGGGTTCCAAATACGAGGTTAACTAACCGATGTGGTTAGCAAAAATTATTTTGTAAACGGATGGCCATTTGGTTCAAATCCTAAGTTTGCCTCTTATCATATGAATATATTCCCATCATTTGAAAATGATTTTAACCGTAGTGCATAACAAGTAAAAGTTCTAGAATCAACACAATCACCGGCACACTCATAATGAAATATATAAATAGCATGAGAAACACTACTTACATAAAAAAAACTAATCCTCACAATTTAGAGTAATAAGGGTATAAAATTGTGCTAGCAAATGTTATCAATTCCGAGACGAATTGCTCTTTAAACTTAATTTATGCTCCAAAAATATCCTCATTATTTACCATTGAATCAATCGTATTTTAACTAAAATATGAAGGGCGAACTACCTCTAGTTACTAAAGTTCTTGACTCTAAAAACAAACATAAATTTTAAAAATTATGCAATTTTTCTATTTTCTTCCCTCCCCCACTTAAGTTTTGCATTGTCCTCAATGTAATAAAAATGACTTCAAAGTAAAGGAAATGGAAAAATTTAGAAAATACCGGAGTTAAATACGCAACAAGCATATTTGACCATAATAAGCAAATGAGTTTATCGACTCCAAACGTTGATCAACTATATGCTTCCTTAACAAAACCCCTGCAAGAAACAACCAAACAAACTCAAACACAAAAATAGCTAAACGAAATAAATAGTTAACTAAGTTACGTTATAAATCCTAAAAGAAATAGTTAGAGATAGTGGAAATAGAAATAATTCGACACATAATTGTTTTTAAACCATATACCAAATGACAATCACTCGTCATCATCATAATCCATGTCGGGGTTAATGAACTCGTCCTCGCTCTCCTCTTCTTCATCCTCATCATCTGCTTCCACACGTCGCTTCTTCTTTCCAACTCTTGATGACGAACCTCCAACATCATAACTCGATCCTCCAGGATTAAAACTCGATCCACCCATATTTAAACCTGAACTACCATACTCGGGAAGTCTACTGTATGGAGGGTATGGCTCGGGAAATGGTGAATAACCAGGATAAGGATAGGGATATGGACCAGGATAAGGAGAATATGGTAGCGGGTATGGTGGAACATTTGGTGGGTTGTAGGGAAGTACCTCATAATTGGCATCTTGTGCCAAGTGTTGGATCATCGGCATAGAATAATCATAATTGTAATTATTCCTCATCATCATTGAATCTTTCCAAACATCCCTACACTCAATAGCATTCAACTCTCGGTTCCAATCACCCCATCCCGAATCAAAACCACTTTGTGTATTCCCCGGAAAAATTCCCATTTGAGGTGGTGGTGGTGTAGGAACCCGGAAACAACCTAAATCACGACCTTCTTCACCTAAATCTAGAGAGAAAAAGAGAGATGTAGAGAGAGAGAGATGGGAGGATCATGTGTGTGAAATATAAGCTATGTTATTACCAAATGATCAACCAACCTTCCAAGTGAAGGTATACAATGTATTTATAGTGCTAACAAGTCTAGGGCTTTTGACTATTACATGTTTGGCCCTTAGACTTTCTAGTGATTGATAAATGAACATATAACTTCTTAAAACACTTTCTAACGTAACCTATTACATGATTCAAGAATATAATGACCGACACTTCATAATATAAAAATACGATGCTAACAATCTCCCCCTAAGTGTTGGTCATTGAAGGTTGCGTGACGTCTTCGTCTTTATCTTTAAACTTCAACATTATTGCTCTTGACGTCTTTAGAAAACATTAACTAAGTCATTGTTCCATGTTCATCGTTCTTTGTTTCTTCATGCTCTGTGATCTTTGTATGATGACTTTTCTTTGTTCTTTGTTGTTGTGGTTGTTCATCTGCCTTATGTCACTACTTCGTCTATGTAGGTTAATCGCCTTTCCAACATGCTCATACATCTTTAGTCTTTGCCATACGTACATTTGTTGTCGCTGTTCTTTCACATTGATCTTTATCACTTTACTTTGTAGATTCTTCTTTTTGGCGTAGAATCTTTCTGGAAACAACCTAAATCACGACCTTCTTCACCTAAATCTAGAGAGAGAAAGAGAGATGTAGAGAGAGAGAGATGGGAGGATCATGTGTGTGAAATATAAGCTGTGTTATTACCAAATGATCAACCAACCTTCCAAGTGAAGGTATATAACAAGTCTAGGGCTTTTGACTATTACATGTTTGGCCCTTAGACTTTCTAGTGATTGATAAATGAACATATAACTTCTTAAAACGCTTTCTAACGTAACCTATTACATGATTCAAGAATATAATGACCGACACTTCATAATATAAAAATACGATGCTAACAGGTGGTGCCTCCGCATAAGCTCCCGATGACGCCCCCACACTTGGTTCGGTCCAAGGTCCCAAAGTCTTACTCTTCCTATCCAATGCTTTTCCAAAACTTAAAGCATCCCATTTCTCACTCTCCAACTTCACTCGACACTTCCTCAACTCATTATCACTAAAATACCAAAGATTCTTAGCCAAAACGGTCACATAATGACCTCCACAAATATCACTTTGTTTCTTTATCCCCAGTGCTCTCTTAGAAAGATATTCGGCAATAATCCATGCCGCATTCCCATTCTTATCTTCCTCAAGTAACTTCATCACCCATAGGTCCGATTGACTGCATTTGTCTTGCGTACTACTCCTATGTAACACTCCCCAAGAAATCAACTTTTGCAACAACTTCATCAACGGGTTCCTAATCTTAGAAGCATTCCTCCTAGAACAAGATGGATCGCCAATTCTATTCCAATAAGCATCAATACCCGTGTATTGATCATGATCTCTAGCCAAGCTCACAAAATGTGGCCCAAACAACCTATTGACTCCAAACGTTGATCAACTATATGCTTCCTTAACAAAACCCCTGCAAGAAAACTGCAAAATATACGAAACAACCAAACAAACTCAAACACAAAAATAGCTAAACGAAAAAATAGTTAACTAAGTTACGTTATAAATCCTAAAAGAAATAGTTAGAGATAGTGGAAATAGAAATAATTCGACACATAATTGTTTTTAAACCATATACCAAATGACAATCACTCGTCATCATCATAATCTATATCGGGGTTAATGAACTCGTCCTCGCTCTCCTATTCTTCATCCTCATCATCTGCTTCCACACGTCGCTTCTTCTTTCCAATTCTTGATGACGAACCTCCAACATCATAACTCGATCCTCCAGGATTAAAACTCGATCCACCCATATTTAAACCTGAACTACCATACTCGGGAAGTCTACCGTATGGAGGGTATGGCTCGAGAAATGGTGAATAACCAGGATAAGGATAGGGATATGGACCAGGATAAGGAGAATATGGTAGCGGGTATGGTGGAACATTTGGTGGGTTGTAGGGAAGTACCTCATAATTGGCATCTTGTGCCAAGTGTTGGATCATCGGCATAGAATAATCATAATTGTAATTATTCCTCATCATCATTGAATATTTCCAAACATCCCTACACTCAATAGCATTCAACTCTCGGTTCCAATCACCCCATCCCGAATCAAAACCACTTTGTGTATTCCCCGGAAAAATTCCCATTTGAGGTGGTGGTGGTGCCTCCGCATAAGCTCCCGATGACGCCCCCACACTTGGTTCGGTCCAAGGTCCCAAAGTCTTACTCTTCTTATCGAATGCTTTTCCAAAACTAAGAGCATCCCATTTCTCACTCTCCAACTTCACTCGACACTTCCTCAACTCATTATCACTAAAATACCAAAGATTCTTAGCCAAAACGGTCACATAATGACCTCCACAAATATCACTTTGTTTCTTTATCCCCAGTGCTCTCTTAGAAAGATATTCGGCAATAATCCATGCCGCATTCCCATTCTTATCTTCCTCAAGTAACTTCATCACCCATAGGTCTGGTTGACTGCATTTGTCTTGTGTACCACTCCTATGCAACACTCCCCAAGAAATCAACTTTTGCAACAACTTCATCAACGGGTTCCTAATCTTAGAAGCATTCCTCCTAGAACAAGATGGATCGCCAATTCTATTCCAATAAGCATCAATACCCGTGTATTGATCATGATCTCTAGCCAAGCTCACAAAATGTGGCCCAAACAACCTATGATTAACCTCATTTTCCTTATACAAACTAGGGCAACTTCAAAATTTGGCAAAGAGAAAGCGTGTTCGCGACCACACAACCTAAACCAAACACAAACATCCCCAAGAACATCATTCACTTTCCTATCAAAGTAAAAAGTAGAAAAGAACTCCAAACACCATTCCTTGTAAAAGATCTTCACGTATACTAAAAGCTCTTTCCCATGAGTAGTCTTCAAACCTATCCCCATCACCGGGATTGATAGCGCGGGATTGCGACCACGCAAACAGGTTTTACCTCTCGAGGGATCTCGAGAAGCTTGCAATCCCACCAAGCAGTGTACCTGATCGGTGTAGTATAGTGTAGTGGCAAGTACGGGGGATTGATCGTTCTCTCACAGGGAATAGTGTTCGTTAGGATAGAAAAGCTACTCTAATAGGTCTAAGGGTGAAGGAAGATTACTTTTGTATTTTTATATTTTTTTAGAAAGCAAGTAAAAATCTCGGTTTTTGAAGGAGTGGGCGGAATTAGTTACTAGTCAACTAACCCAAAAACTACAATTGCAAATAAAAATAAAATAACTAAAACTATTGTGGTTGTGAAAACTTATATGGAGACAAATGTGTTTACTTAGACTTCCTTACTCCCTAACTATCTTTTACCGGTTAATTGGTATGTGTATTAATTGCGTGGATGAAGGGTGTATTCCTAACAGTTCACGGAGTGGCATACATATCTCTCCAATTTTATGAGCTCTTATCTCCTCCTACAACCATGCGTACACATAATCATAGGGATTGTAAATAGTGGCTCATGCGTTAAATACTACATTAATAACCTAGTATGCCTTGGTTACATGTTTCTTAAGACGTTCAAGCGTATTACCATATAGGAGCATCGCCATTTTTCTTAAGCCTAACATCGATGGAACAATCACCCAAACAAGTAATAACACACCAATCAACCAATAATTAATAGTTAGGTTTCATTAGATCTAAGCAAACACAAGAAAGATCTAGCCTAGCATGTTAATTGAAAGACAAGCATAAGATATAATTAACCAACACATAGACATATTGATTAATTTAAGTGAGGACTTATCTTTAATTGAACATGAGGGTTCCAAGGGTGGAAAACCTTTAAAATTACAGCAAAATCGTCTTTAGGGTTTTGCCCTAAGTTGCACCAAAAGTTCCACACTAATAAAGGAAAAATAGAAAAGTATATATAGAAAATACATTCTGACGGTGTCAGGTTATAGGGTCTGACGCCGTCAGCTCGCCGCCACTAGGGTTCTCGGATGGCCTAGATCTACTTCTGACACCGTCACCTTTTAAATCCTTCTGGGCCGTCACTCTTTAGCTTAACACCTGACGGCCTACTCCATTTAACACCTGATGCCGTCAGGTGTAAATTTCTTGTTTTCTTCATAGGGCGTCTAGTATAATTTGATTTTACTCCTTTGTCAACGTTGGCTGACGGCGTCACCTTGTGAGTCTGACGCCGTCAGGAAGGAAATTCAGCTTCTTTTGAGACTTTGTCGTTTTCTTCACTTTTATGCTCCAAAAACGTCCTAATATGCATGTTTTCCAGAATTCTTCTCAAAAGTACCTAAAATGACAAAAGGAACGATTTAGGGCATTATTTGATCACATTTACTCGAATTAGGGCTTAAATGACCCCTTAAAACGGGTACACTTTTCGTCTAATCAAATACCCTTACACTTGTGATTTGCTTGTCCTCAAGCAAATGAGCTTTTAGTCCAATCAAAATATGAGTTAGGGGTCATTTAACACAAATATAAAAGTAATTACAACAAATAGTCATTCGACCCTAATCATAACAAACACGGAAATCATACATTAGCACCTCACAAATAGTGATTGGATACTCTCATCTCTCAAGTGTCATAGAATTATATCTCATAAATGAAAACGGAAAATATCACTCACTACCTGTCATAGCAAATAAATTACCATAGGCTTGATAGAGGATCAATTACTCTGTTGAGGCAACATGATCAAGATCTCCTAATGTTTTGATAATGACAAATAAACCTTCGAAACACTTAAAACATCAAACGGTAGCCTAAATTCGCCAAAAACCATGTCTGATGCTGACGCGCTGCCCGCGCGCCGACGCGCCGGGAGCGCGCCAGCCTTCTGTATGATTTTGGCCGAATTTTCAAAGTCGGCTTTCCCCTTACCCGACAAAAGTGAATCTTTCAATATAGGTATGAATATGTTATGTGCTTAATTGAAAACACTCGAAACGAGTTTTGAGATTTGAGAGATCATACTTTTTAACATACCCACTTCGGGAAAATGCCAACTCATATTTTCTAACACTTGCCTCTAGCCAAGGCTTTTCTAAACTTAGGGAGCTTATATATTTCACGTAACATTACGTGAAAGCATCCATAGGATCATATCCCGTGCTTACGTCTTCTCTAATCACGTAACGGGTTTACTCCCTTATTGGTCAAACGATGTCAAAGGTCACTTTGCGTAAACGCATCCTTTCCCACTTGGGTTATGCTTTACATATCGGAAAAGCACTTAACTTGTTTGCACCAAGGTGTTAGTTGAGAACGTCGAGTCGTGGAAAGTCACGAGATATGAAATTATGGATTCTCGACGTATCGTTACTTGAATATATAAGTAACCCATATTTTTCTCAACTCATAATCTTAATTGTCAAACTTTTCTTTCTAATGACAATTAGATTATTTTCTTAATCTTCTTTTTATTTCTTAATTACTTTCTTAACTATCTATTTCTACAAATTACCATTTAAACCAAAACCACTTTCCTACAAAACCATTCACTTCTAAATATTCCTTACACACCCCATCACAAGTCAACTCTCATGTCCCCTCACAAACTCCCACTACAATTCAAATTATCACACACTCCCTCACATCCAACCTCTTACACACTCTTACCATTCTTCCCATATCTCACATCCTTCCCACACAATTCAAATACACACCACTACCCCATCAATTACACACTACTACATACCCCAATTTACATTCAAATTACACACATCTTCACTCACATCTAACTTTAACACAATTACAACCATAACCCCTATACTTCTATTTCTCACTTACTTCCACAAACCATTCAAATTACAACACATTCCCTCAACAAACCCAACTTTACACACACTTACTCTTTCCACCCTATACTTTCTAACCTACAACCCTTTCTCTCCAAGTTAGGAATTATTCCTTTGAATATCCTTTCAAAACCCATACCATGGTTTCACCTCTTCCAACCATGGTAATCATCATTCACCTTCACCACAACCCATGATCACCCTTTTAACCTAATCCACCATGATTCAATTTTAAAAACCTTCTCAACCCCACCATGGTTAACTTTCTAAACTTAACCCTTTACTTACTTAACAGGTTATCTCTAACCTCTTAACCTATACCTTATAATTAAACCCTCTAACCCCTTCCTTTGTGGACATCCTTCCACATCGCATATCTCTCTCTCTACATCTATTTCCATGTACATCACTCTATCTCTTTT
>LBNU01032939.1:60282-80223 GCA_014162995.1 Artemisia annua
TGACGCGCCAAGGACGCGCCGGGCTCGGTAAAATTTTCCCAACTTTGGGTTTTGCCTATAAATACCAAGCCATGCCTCTTGTATTCCTCACCCCTTGCCATTCTTCTTTCTCTCTAGATTCTTTCTTTCTAAACACTATCTTTCTCTCTCAAATCTCTCTATCTCTAATCAAGTGTTCTTGATTATCATATATCATCTTTGAAAGAACACTTCTTCTTTGCAAGGGAAGAATCACAAGAACCTAATCCACTCTTGTGATTGTGTCGAGGGTCTTCTTCTACCCTTTCTATTACAATCGAGTCTCTAGGTTAGGTTAGGACTTGGTTGTTAAAGCAAACAATCTTATTTCATTCATTTGTCTGTAAGGGAAGTCTTGTGTCTTTGTGACCAACCCTAGATCATTAGGGATCTAGTTGGGGTTTGATACTTCCGGTGGGAAGTCTTATTGGTTATAGAGTTAAGTCGAATCGCGAGATTCTTTTGGGTGATTTCCGAGGGCGGAATACCGTTGGAGAGTAACTCCTTCTTTGTGAGCATCAATATTGTTGAATATTGGTGGAGTGAATTGTAACGGTTTATAGTCCACCGAAAGAATTATACTAGAGTAATAGTATCGGTGTCGTGGATTCGCAACTGGATGTACGGATGGTATAAACCCCCCATTCGGAACCAGTATATATCGTGGTGTTCTTTACTTGCTTTATATACTTTGGTTGTGATTGTGATAGTGGTTGTTCTTGCCTTAACCACTTGATGTTCTTGGCTTAAAGTTTTTAAACATCTAAAAAGCCCAAGAAACCGTATTCACCCCCCTCTACGGTTCTACAATTGGTATCAGAGCGGAATACTCAAGTTTTTGAGCGTTAAAAAACTTCTTTTCCAAAAATCTAAAATCCTAACAAAGATTTTTGGTAAAGTTGAGTATAGATCCATGGCTCAAGAGAACTATGTAGAGGGATGTTCTATGCAAAGACCACCTTTGCTATAAACCGAAGGTTTTTTTTTTTTTTTTGGAAAACCCGATTTGAGACCTATGTAAGATCCAAAGATCTAGACCTTTGGGATGTCATTCAAGAAGGAGATTTCGTCTTCACAATGATTGATCCAGAAACCAAGTTGATGGTCGAAACACCATACTCAAAGATTAAAGATGAAGAGAAGAAGAAGCTCGTCAAAAATCAAGAAGCAAAGTTGTTGATATACAATGCTCTACCTCGAAGAGAATTCGAAAGAGTCCACGTGTGCAAAACCGCCAAGGAAAGTTTGCATTCACTTATTATCACCCATCAAGGCAATTCTCAAGTTAAAGATTGCAAGATCGATCTTCTTATACAACAATATGAGAAGTTCTCGATCTCGGAGGAAGAAACTATTGATAATGGCTACACTAGATTTAATGCTATTATCACTAGTCTCACGGCTCTTGACCCGAGTTTTTGTAACAAGAACCATGTGAGAAAATTTCTTCGTGCACTTCCAATAAAGTGGAGACCAAAAGTGACGGCCATTGAAGAAGCCAAGAATTTAGTGGAACTCCCTCTTGATGATCTCATTGGCAATCTCAAAGTGTATGAGATGATTCTCGAAAATGACAAGACTAACGCCAAAGACAAGAAGGAGAAAGTAAAGTCTTTAGCTCTTAAAGCAAAAGTCACTAGTAAACAACCTAGTGATGAAGGTGGGAGTCAAAATGGTAGTGATGAAGATGACGAGTTGGATGACGAAGAATACAACCTTATGGCTAAGAACTTTTGAAGGTTCTTTAGAAAAGGTGGTAACTTCGGAAGAAGCAATAGGTTTGCTAATCGGGGTAATGGAGGAAGAAATAATTTTGGCGGAAGAAACAACTTTGGTACTAGTCCCGGTAATGACAAAAAAGTTGGTGAAAGCTCAAGACGCACTCAAGGGTGCTACAATTGCGGCGAAAAGGGTCACTTCATCAACGAATGTCTTAAGCCAAGAGAAAACAAGGCATTCGTTGGAGGAGGATGGAGTGATAGTGAAGATGATGAGCTACCACCAAAGGAAGCTACTTGTCTCATGGCTCAAGAAAAACTTGAGGTATCTCTAAACTCTTCCTCTTTTAATAACTTAGAAATTATCAACTTGCAAAAGGAAAAAGAGGAGCTAAATAAGTTCAATGACGATTTTAGAAAAATGTTTGAGAATGTTGTTAAAGAAAAACAAATCATTGAACAAGAACGCACTAAACTAAATGAAAGAGTCTATGAACTCAAGAAAAAGGTTAAGAAACTAAATCATGGCAAAGAGGTGGTTGAACCTTGTAAGAAATGTGAAACTCACACTTGAGGTTGACTCTTTGAATGATAAAGTATCTAAACTTCAAAAAGAGTCTTTAAGTTTTTCTAAATTTAAGAAAAGCACAAATGATTTAGAAGATATCATAAGTCGTCAAAAGGTGTCTCAAGATAAGGGAGGTATTGGATTTTCTAAACAAAGTAATACCACTCCCGTAAGTCTAACAAAAACAATGATTTTTGTAAAGGCCAAAGAACACGAACCTTCAAATTTTTCCGAGGCTGACGCGCCACCTGACGCGCCAACGCGCCAGGAGCACGCCAGACCTCTGAGAAAAAATGGAGCTTTTTCTAAAACTAATGAAAAACCAATTACTCCTCAAGCTCCTTTTGCAAACACTCGAGGTAATCAAGCTCCCATTAAAGGAAAAGAAAACCCAAAACAAAGTTTTAACTCGGGTTTTTGAAATGGCCTTGGTTATACACAACCTCTAGTGAATATTAATAAACCACTCCTACCCACACCTAATAGGAGACTTTTTACTTCATATAACCAAAGACCCTCATTTCATAATAATTTAAGACATAATTCTTACCGTAATCATGGGTCTTCTCAATACCAACACAACAACTATCAAAGGAGAGACAACTCCTACTCAAACCAAACCTTCTTTAGACCTCAAGGATATAATAACTATAGACCAAGTTATCTAAGTCAAGATAATTTTCAAAATAATCCTTGGTCCGCTTTTTCTAAATTTGGTATTGAGAAATTGTGTGTCTTACTTCAAGACCCAAGAATGTTCAACTTGGGCACTATGAATGCTAACCTAAATGGACCCAAGAAACAATGGGTACCAAAAGCGTGAGTTATATCTTTGTTGTAGGTTTGTCTCAAAAGTGATCTACAACCGGACGAGTGGATAGTGGATAGTGGTTGCACTAAACACATGACCGGGAATAGAAGATTGTTCACATCATACACGGCGTATAATGGCAATCAAGTCATTTTTGGGAGCGAACTTAACGGCAAAATTGTCGGCAAAGGTAATGTCCTTCATGACTCCATAGAAATTACCAATGTTGAGCATGTTAGAGGTCTAAACTTTAACTTAATTAGTGTAAGTCAATTAAGTGACGATGATATTGAGGTTAAGTTTACTAAAGTAGATTGTACTATTAGTAAAAATGGTGTTGTGTTAGCTAAAGGTGTTAGAAGAAACAACTTGTACACATGTAAGATAGGAGATAACTCTAAACAACACATTTGTCTTACGTCCGTGGAGGACAACTCAACGCTTTGGCATAGGAGGTTAGGTCACGCTAATATGAGGTTAGTTCAAAACCTAGCTTCCAACGAGCTAGTGAGGAATTTACCAAAGTTGAGCTTTGAAAGACATTATTGTGATACATGTCTAGGGAGTCAAGGACAGTCTAATAATAAGAATAAAAATGAAGTGTCAACTAGTAGGGTTTTAAAGTTGGTTCACTTGGATTTGTATGGTCCATCTCCAATTCAAAGCTATGGAGGAAACTTCTATACTTTGATAATTGTAGATGATTATTCAAATTATACATGGGTCTTATTCTTAGAAAATAAAGAGAGTGTCTTAAATAAATTTGATATCTTAAGAAAGAAACTTGAAAACCTACTTGATTGTGCAATTGTTTCAATTAAAACAAATCATAGTAGTGAATTTGATAAGATGCAATTTGGAACCTTTTGTGAACAACATGGAATATCTTATAACTTATCGGGCCCGTTCACTTCTCAATCGCATGAGGTTGTTGAAAGAACACATCGTAAGTTAAGAAAGATGAGTCGTGCAATGCTTGACGAGCAATCCATTCCACAAAAGTTTTGGTGTCATGCCTTAGATACCGCATGTTACATTTTTAATAGAGTCTACATGAGAAAGATCATTAATAAAACTCCTTATGAAATACTTAGGAATAGAAAACCATCCTTAGAGTATTTTAGAGTTTTTGGGTGTAAAGTGTTCATACTTAATACAAAGGAATATCTCACTAAATTCGACCCTAAGTCATATGAAGGCGTCTTCTTAGGATACTCTCAAACGAGTAAAGCATACATAGTGCTTAACAAGGAAACAATGAGGATTGAGGAGTCTCTCAATGTTACATTTGATGAGAGCATGCCCGAGCCTAAAAGATCTTCTTTGGTACCCTGGCGCGTTGACGCGCCAAGGACGCGCCGGGCTCGGTAAAATTTTCCCAACTTTGGGTTTTGCCTATAAATACCAAGCCATGCCTCTTGTATTCCTCACCCCTTGCCATTCTTCTTTCTCTCTAGATTCATTCTTTCTAAACACTATCTTTCTCTCTCAAATCTCTCTATCTCTAATCAAGTGTTCTTGATTATCATATATCATCTTTGTAAGAACACTTCTTCTTTGCAAGGGAAGAATCACAAGAACCTAATCCACTCTTGTGATTGTGTCGAGGGTCTTCTTCTACCCTTTCTATTACAATCGAGTCTCTAGGTTAGGTTAGGACTTGGTTGTTAAAACAAACAATCTTATTTCATTCATTTGTTTGTAAGGGAAGTCTTGTGTCTTTGTGACCAAGCCTAGATCATTAGGGATCTAGTTGGGGTTTGATACTTCCGGTGGGAAGTCTTATTGGTTGTAGAGTGAAGTCGAATCGCGAGATTCTTTTGGGTGGTTTCCGAGGGCGGAATACCGTTGGGGAATAACTTCTTCTTTGTGAGCATCAATATTGTTGAATATTGGTGGAGTGAATTGTAACGGTTTATAGTCCACCGAAAGGATTATACTAGAGTGATAGTATCGGTGTCGTGGATTCGCAACTGGACGTACGGATAGTATAAACCCCCCATCTGGAACCAGTATATATCGTGGTGTTCTTTACTTGCTTTATATACTTTGGTTTTGATTGTGATAGTGGTTGTTCTTGCCTTAACCACTTGATGTTCTTGGCTTAAAGTTTTTAAACATTTAAAAAGCCCAAGAAACCGTATTCACCCCCCTCTACGGTTCTACAATTGGTATCAGAGTGGAATACTCAAGTTTTTGAGCGTTAAAACCTTCCCGAGAAGTCGTTTTAAGGCAAAAACTTCTTTTCCAAAAATCTAAAATCCTAACAAAGATTTTTGGTAAAGTTGAGTATAGATCCATGGCTCAAGAGAACTATGTAGAGGGATGTTCTATGCAAAGACCACCTTTGCTAGAAACCGAAGGTTTTTGTTTTTGGAAAACCCGATTTGTGACCTATGTAAGATCCAAAGATCTAGACGTTTGGGATGTCATTCAAGACGGAGATTTCGTCTTCACAATGATTGATCCGGAAACCAAGTTGATGGTCGAAACACCATACTCAAAGCTTAAAGATGAAGAGAAGAAGAAGCTCATCAAAAATCAAGAAGCAAAGTTGTTGATATACAACGCTCTACCTCGAAGAGAATTCGAAAGAGTCCACATGTGCAAAACCGCCAAGGAAATTTGGCATTCACTTATTATCACCCATCAAGGCAATTCTCAAGTTAAAGATTGCAAGATCGATCTTCTTATACAACAATATGAGAAGTTCTCGATCTCGGAGGAAGAAACTATTGATAATGGCTACACTAGATTTAATGCTATTATCACTAGTCTCACGGCTCCTGACCCGAGTTTTTGTAACAAGAACCATGTGAGAAAATTTCTTCGTGCACTTCCAATAAAGTGGAGACCAAAAGTGACGGCCATTGAAGAAGCCAAGAATTTGGTGGAACTCCCTCTTGATGATCTCATTGGCACTCTCAAAGTGTATGAGATGATTCTCAAAAACGACAAGACTAACGCCAAAGACAAGAAGGAGAAAGTAAAGTCTTTAGCTCTTAAAGCAAAAGTCACTAGTAAACAACCTAGTGATGAAGGTGGTAGTCAAAATGGTAGTGATGAAGATGACGAGTTAGATGACGAAGAATACAACCTTATGGCTAAGAACTTTCGAAGGTTCTTTAGAAAATGTGGTAACTTCGGAAGAAGCAATAGGTTTGCTAATCGGGGTAATGGAGGAAGAAATAATTTTGGCGGAAGAAAAAACTTTGGTACTAGTCCCGGTAATGACAACTAAGTTGGTGAAAGCTCAAGACGCACTCAAGGGTGCTACAATTGCGGCGAAAAGGGTCACTTCATCAACGAATGTCCCAAGCCAAGAGAAAACAAGGCATTCGTTGGAGGAGGATGGAGTGATAGTGAAGATGATGAGCTACCACCAAAGGAAGCTACTTGTCTCATGGCTCAAGAAAAACTTGAGGTATCTCTAAACTCTTCCTCTTTTAATAACTTAGAAATTNTTCACTTATTATCACCCATCAAGGCAATTCTCAAGTTAAAGATTGCAAGATCGATCTTCTTATACAACAATATGAGAAGTTCTCGATCTCGGAGGAAGAAACTATTGATAATGGCTACACTAGATTTAATGCTATTATCACTAGTCTCACGGCTCCTGACCCGAGTTTTTGTAACAAGAACCATGTGAGAAAATTTCTTCGTGCACTTCCAATAAAGTGGAGACCAAAAGTGACGGCCATTGAAGAAGCCAAGAATTTGGTGGAACTCCCTCTTGATGATCTCATTGGCACTCTCAAAGTGTATGAGATGATTCTCAAAAACGACAAGACTAACGCCAAAGACAAGAAGGAGAAAGTAAAGTCTTTAGCTCTTAAAGCAAAAGTCACTAGTAAACAACCTAGTGATGAAGGTGGTAGTCAAAATGGTAGTGATGAAGATGACGAGTTAGATGACGAAGAATACAACCTTATGGCTAAGAACTTTTGAAGGTTCTTTAGAAAAGGTGGTAACTTCGGAAGAAGCAATAGGTTTGCTAATCGGGGTAATGGAGGAAGAAATAATTTTGGCGGAAGAAAAAACTTTGGTACTAGTCCCGGTAATGACAACTAAGTTGGTGAAAGCTCAAGACGCACTCAAGGGTGCTACAATTGCGGCGAAAAGGGTCACTTCATCAACGAATGTCCCAAGCCAAGAGAAAACAAGGCATTCGTTGGAGGAGGATGGAGTGATAGTGAAGATGATGAGCTACCACCAAAGGAAGCTACTTGTCTCATGGCTCAAGAAAAACTTGAGGTATCTCTAAACTCTTCCTCTTTTAATAACTTAGAAATTATCAACTTGCAAAAGGAAAAAGAGGAGCTAAATAAGTTCAATGACGATTTTAGAAAAATGTTTGAGAATGTTGTTAAAGAAAAACAAATCATTGAACAAGAACGCACTAAACTAAATGAAAGAGTCTATGAACTCGAGAAAAAGGTTAAGAAACTAAATCATGGCAAAGAGGTGGTTGAACCTTGTAAGAAATGTGAATCACTCACACTTGAGGTTGACTCTTTGAATGATAAAGTATCTAAACTTCAAAAAGAGTCTTTAAGTTTTTCTAAATTTAAGAAAAGCACAAATGATTTAGAAGATATCATAAGTCGTCAAAGGTGTCTCAAGATAAGGGAGGTCTTGGATTTTCTAAACAAAGTAAAACCACTCCCGTAAGTCTAACAAAAACAATGATTTTTGTAAAGGCCAAAGAACACGAAACTTCAAATTTTTCCGAGGCTGACGCGCCACCTGACGCGCCAGGAGCGCGCCAGACCTCTGTGAAAAAATGGAGCTTTTTCTAAAACTAATGAAAAACCAATTACTCCTCAAGCTCCTTTTGCAAACACTCGAGGTAATCAAGCTCCCATTAAAGGAAAAGAAAACCCAAAACAAAGTTTTAACTCGGGTTTTCGAAATGGCCTTGGTTATACACAACCTCTAGTGAATATTAATAAACCACTCCTACCCACACCTAATAGGAGACTTTTTACTTCATATAACCAAAGACCCTCATTTCATAATAATTTAAGACATAATTCTTACCGTAATCATGGGTCTTCTCAATACCAATACAACAACTATCAAAGGAGAGACAACTCCTACTCAAACCAAACCTTCTTTAGACCTCAAGGATATAATAACTATAGACCAAGTTATCTAAGTCAAGATAATTTTCAAAATAATCCTTGGTCCGCTTTTTCTAAATTTGGTATTGAGAAATTGTGTGTCTTACTTCAAGACCCAAGAATGTTCAACTTGGGCACTATGAATGCTAACCTAAATGGACCCAAGAAACAATGGGTACCAAAAGCGTGAGTTATATCTTTGTTGTAGGTTTGTCTCAAAAGTGATCTACAACCGGACGAGTGGATAGTGGATAGTGGTTGCACTAAACACATGACCGGGAATAGAAGATTGTTCACATCATACACGGCGTATAATGGCAATCAAGTCATTTTTGGGAGCGAACTTAACGGCAAAATTGTCGGAAAGGTAATGTCCTTCATGACTCCATAGAAATTACCAATGTTGAGCATGTTAGAGGTCTAAACTTTAACTTAATTAGTGTAAGTCAATTAAGTGACGATGATATTGAGGTTAAGTTTACTAAAGTAGATTGTACTATTAGTAAAAATGGTGTTGTGTTAGCTAAAGGTGTTAGAAGAAACAACTTGTACACATGTAAGATAGGAGATAACTCTAAACAACACATTTGTCTTACGTTCGTGGAGGACAACTCAACGCTTTGGCATAGGAGGTTAGGTCATGCCAATATGAGGTTAGTTCAAAACCTAGCTTCCAACGAGCTAGTGAGGAATTTACCAAAGTTGAGCTTTGAAAGACATTATTGTGATACATGTCTAGGGAGTCAAGGACAGTCTAATAATAAGAATAAAAATGAAGTGTCAACTAGTAGGGTTTTAGAGTTGGTTCACTTGGATTTGTATGGTCCATCTCCAATTCAAAGCTACGGAGGAAACTTCTATACTTGGATAATTGTAGATGATTATTCAAATTATACATGGGTCTTATTATTAGAAAATAAAGAGAGTGTCTTAAATAAATTTGATATCTTAAGAAAGAAACTTGAAAACCTACTTGATTGTGCAATTGTTTCAATTAAAACAAATCATAGTAGTGAATTTGATAAGATGCAATTTGGAACCTTTTGTGAACAACATGGAATATCTTATAACTTATCGGGCCCGTTCACTTCTCAATCGCATGAGGTTGTTGAAAGAACACATCGTAAGTTAAGAAAGATGAGTCGTGCAATGCTTGACGAGCAATCCATTCCACAAAAGTTTTGGTGTCATGCCTTAGATACCGCATGTTACATTTTTAATAGAGTCTACATGAGAAAGATCATTAATAAAACTCCTTATGAAATACTTAGGAATAGAAAACCATCCTTAGAGTATTTTAGAGTTTTTGGGTGTAAAGTGTTCATACTTAATACAAAGGAATATCTCACTAAATTCGACCCTAAGTCATATGAAGGCGTCTTCTTAGGATACTCTCAAACGAGTAAAGCATACATAGTGCTTAACAAGGAAACAATGAGGATTGAGGAGTCTCTCAATGTTACATTTGATGAGAGCATGCCCGAGCCTAAAAGATCTTCTTTGGAAGAAGATGACATGGTTAATGAACATGTAGTTCAAAATCATGAAGGGTCACCGTCATTACAAGTTAATGTTTCGGATGATGGCAATCCGAAAGACTTTAGAGAAGCTAGAGGTCATCCCATTGAACAAGTCATTGGTGACTTAAATAAGAGAACTCTTAGATCACAAACTAAACAAAATTAGGATTTGGCATGACATTCAATAATCCAAATTGTTTTGTGATAGGTCTTGATGCGCTTAGTGAACATGCATCTTAAGAGAACAATCTTTAAAAGTTAAACAAATTTGTTTGTCAAAATGCTCCTAGAACTTATGTGCATGTGACTAGGTCTTGTGTGAAGGCATGAAAGGAAACATTAATTGTTTCCAAGAAGAAAGATATGCATCAACTCATTATTCAATAAATGAGTGATAATATCCTATATTCTACATGTCTATACTATGTGCTTGAACAAGAGAACTTAGCACAAATTATCTTGATTCACCTTGATAACTTTGATCATGATAAGTTTCCAAGATTAAATAAAGTATCAAAACACAATTCACACTTGTGTTGAAGATCTTGTATTTAACTCTAATTGTTCACCTTATGTGCTTGATAATGTTGCATGCCTAAATAATGTTGAGTTATGATTCCCTCCTAGTTACATGTGGCATTTGCATGCATGTGTAATGTTAATAACTAGCATAAGCTTCTAGTTCTCTCAACCTCAACTTAAACCTAACTAGAGCACTCATCCCCCTTTGAATTACTTCTCCCAACACCATGTGATCTAGGCATTTTAGTACATGATTTAGATGGGTTGAACATCATATCAAGCATCTAAGTACCTTGATCATTGATATCATGACTAACTTTATGTGCTAAGAATCCTAACTACCAACATAATTCACCTATAAATGGGATAATCTTGTTAGTTGTCTAGACACAAAACATTTCTTTAGAACAAATTACACTTAAAAACACACTTAAAATGAATTTGGATGATGAATATGTTGGATCATCATACCACTTCAACAATGGAAGAAGAATGATGTCTAGAGAAGAGGAAGAAAGCACAGATTGGGAAAACATTAATGGTGCGGAAATCCCAATTGTCAAAGATTTTCTCAAACTTTGTTTTGTTCAAGATGACATTTGGACCAAAATTGAGGAACAACTTCCTAAACCAATTATGGATAGTCACACTCTTAGTTGTACATGTTGCTCAACTAATGGTGTAATTGAGAGGAATGTTTTCACTAATGGTGTAATTGAGAGGAATGTTTTCACAAGTCTATCAACAATGATATGTTGGTAATGACCGTCATTCTCAAGGATATCTCAAGGGTCACTCTTCAAGAAAAGGATGAAGAGTGAAGAAGTAGAAGCTTGCTCTAGTAGTAATAATCTAGATGTTTTAACAAGCTTGTTTGAATAAATTGTGATAGGATTATATGATGGTCTCTTTGTATATCCTTCATCTTGTGTGTTTAATAAAATGATTGTTTTCATGATATGCATGCTTTTGTTGTTGCCTCCAATTATTATGATTGAATTCATATATATATATAGTTATTATTGTGTCAAGCTCAACATTTGGATAATGGAGTCATATTGGACACTAACTCATATATATATTATGTCATACACTAACCCATGTTGTAAGTATCCAAATGGTAACCTAACCCATTTTTGGACTTCCACATGTGAGTATTTCTTGTTTGTTGCATGTTGTGGTGTTTTCATGTAGCTAGGCCATCGCAAAGGTGAGGCTCTTGACCCATGGATCCCCGCCTTGAAACAAGGGGGAGCAACGATCTAGGGGGAGCTATGTTCAAGGGGGAGCACGTTCAGGTGCTATTTCAAGCTACTTTCAAGCAACATTTCCCATTCAAATGGAAGTCCCGCCTTTTTGATTCGACAAAAGGGGGAGAAAGAAAGCAAGAGTGAAGATCAAGCTCAAGAGCAAGCAAAAGGACTTCACCAAATTTACAAGGCAATGTCAAGATGCAAGCTACACCAAAGGCGCGCTTGTCTTCGCTACGTTTGTAAGTTTATTTGCTTTCGGATTTTATTTGTCATCATCAAAAAGGGGGAGATTGTTGAGGCAACATGATCAAGATCTCCTAATGTTTTGATAATGACAAATAAACCTTCGAAACACTTAAAACATCAAACGGTAGCCTAAATTCGCCAAAAACCATGTCTGATGCTGACGCGCTGCCCGCGCGCCGACGCGCCGGGAGCGCGCCAGCCTTCTGTATGGTTTTGGCCGAATTTTCAAAGTCGGCTTTCCCCTTACCCGACAAAAGTGAATCTTTCAATACAGGTATGAATATGTTATGTGCTTAATTGAAAACACTCGAAACGAGTTTTGAGATTTGAGATATCATACTTTTTAACATACCCACTTCGGGAAAACGCCAACTCATATTTTCTAACACTTGCCTCTAGCCAAGGCTTTTCTAAACTTAGGAAGCTTATATATTTCACGTAACATTACGTGAAAGCATCCATAGGATCATATCCCGTGCTTACGTCTTCTCTAATCACGTAACGGGTTTACTCCCTTATTGGTCAAACGAAGTCAAAGGTCACTTTTCGTAAACGCATCCTTTCCCACTTGGGTTATGCTTTACATATCGGCAAAGCACTTAACTTGTTTGCACCAAGGTGTTAGTTGAGAACGTCGAGTCGTGGAAAGTCACGAGATATGAAATTATGGATTCTCGACGTATCGTTACTTGAATATATAAGTAACCCATATTTTTCTCAACTCATAATCTTAATTGTCAAACTTTTCTTTCTAATGACAATTAGATTATTTTCTTAATCTTCTTTTTATTTCTTAATTACTTTCTTAACTATCTTTTTCTACAAATTACCATTTAAACCAAAACCACTTCCTACAAAACCATTTCCTACAAAACCATCAAACCCAATACCACCCACTTCAAAACCACTACCTCAAACCCTAAACCACTATTACCTCTTCCCCATACACTCTTACACACTCTTACAATATTCCTTACACACCCATCACAAAGTCAACTCTTGTCCCCTCACAAACTCCCACACAATTTCAAATTACACACACTCCCCTCACATCCAACCCTCTTACACACTCTTACACATCTCTTACACATATTCTCACATCCTCCCACACAAATTCAAATACACACACTACCCATTCAAATTACACACACTACTCACATACCCACTTTACATTCAAATTACACACACTTCACTCACATCCTAACTTTACACACACTTACAACCATAACCCCTATACTTCTATTTCTCACTTACTTCCACAAACATTCAAATTACACACACTTCCCTCACAACCCAACTTTACACACACTTACTCTTTCCACCCTATACTTTCTAACCTACAACCCTTTCTCTCCAAGTTAGGAATATTCCTTTGGAATATCCTTTCAAACCCAACCATGGTTTCACCTCTTCCAACCATGGTTAATCTCCATCACCTTCACACAACCATGATCACCCTTAACCTAATCAACATGATCACTTAAACCTTCTCAACCCAACCATGGTTAACTTTCTAACTTAACCCTTTCTTACTTAACCATGGTTATCCTCTAAACCTTTAACCTAACCTTAGTTAACCCTTAACCCTTCCCTTGTGGAATATTCCATGGCATATTCTCTTCTTAATTATGCCATGTGAGGAATTACATTTACACCCCTTTCAAATTACCCATTCTATCCCTTTAACCCTTGGTAATTTGTCTTCTCTATATCTACTTCACAAAATGATTTTCAAATTGGCTATTTGAGTTGGTAAACCTTAGAATGATTAATGTTAAGGTTTAGTGTGAAGTACAATTGGGGGTTTAGCATGGCATGGTATTTACAAGGCCTTAACCCAAAGTTTTGGGAAAAACTTACAGTGGGTCTGGCGCGACCCTGGCGCGCTGACGCGCCAAGGACGCGCCGGGCTCGGTAAAATTTTCCCAACTTTGGGTTTTGCCTATAAATACCAAGCCATGCCTCTTGTATTCCTCACCCCTTGCCATTCTTCTTTCTCTCTAGATTCTTTCTTTCTAAACACTATCTTTCTCTCTCAAATCTCTCTATCTCTAATCAAGTGTTCTTGGTTATCATATATCATCTTTGAAAGAACACTTCTTCTTGGTAAGGGAAGAATCACAAGAACCTAATCCACTCTTGTGATTGTGTCAAGGGTCTTCTTCTACCCTTTCTATTACAATCGAGTCTCTAGGTTAGGTTAGGACTTGGTTGTTAAAACAAACAATCTTATTTCATTCATTTGTTTGTAAGGGAAGTCTTGTGTCTTTGTGACCAAGCCTAGATCATTAGGGATCTAGTTGGGGTTTGATACTTCCGGTGGGAAGTCTTATTGGTTGTAGAGTTAAGTCGAATCGCGAGATTCTTTTGGGTGGTTTCCGAGGGCGGAATACCGTTGGGGAGTAACTCCTTCTTTGTGAGCATCAATATTGTTGAATATTGGTGGAGTGAATTGTAACGGTTTATAGTCCACCGAAAGGATTATACTAGAGTAATAGTATCGGTGTCGTGGATTCGCAACTGGACGTACGGATGGTATAAACCCCCCATCCGGAACCAGTATATATCGTGGTGTTCTTTACTTGCTTTATATAATTTGGTTGTGATTGTGATAGTGGTTGTTCTTGCCTTAACCACTTGATGTTCTTGGCTTAAGGTTTTTAAATATCTAAAAAGCCCAAGAAACCGTATTCAACCCCCTCTACGGTTCTACATACTCCTCCACTAGGCGTAAGCGCCTAAGATAAATTATCAAATAGGGCTTTCCAAAGGGTTGTAACGTATGGTGTATGGATATGATAAACACGGTTTGGTTGGAATAAATGGTATTTTAATGGTGGCGAGTTAATTATCATGATCAAAAACATTCACTATACAACGTTGCTAAGCCAAGACTCGACTAAATCTTAAGCTAAAAACAAAATAACAAGAACTTAAAAGAAACATAAAAGGAAACGGGGTGGTAATCCGTATGTTTTTTTCTACTTTTCTTTTTCTAATTTTTTTGTATTTTTCTTGATTTTTCTATTTTTTTTCATACACTCTTACCCTACCATCCAAAATAATACATCATAGGGGAGTTGCATTCCCCTTACACTTGAACTTTTACATAACTTTACAATTACTATTCTAATGACTCGAATTAAGATAATTAAAAAACTTGGAGTACTTTTAAAATATTTAGCACATATGGGGTTAATAATGTTGTTCTTCCCCATTACTCCATTACACTAGTACTTTACCCATGAGTCCCAATCATCCCAAAACAATATGTACAAGGATATAACTCGACTTAGCAACCATGTAATCGACTAGATAATTAACAAAGGGTTTAACAAATGTTGTCACACTAATGCACTAAAGGTGAGTGCGTACAAGGTAGGCTAAGGCGATTTGGGTGTACATTTAAGTGGGGTGTAACAAATTCTCACTTTGAGTAAGATGCTCAAAGGTCAAAACAAAAAGATAGGCTCGGAGGGGTGTACTAGGGGTATGATGTACCAAAAATGGGTACAACGCAAAGGGTGTAGGAGAATTACTTGACTAATGAAGTCAATGTAATTATAACAAAAACACGGGTGTAAAACAATGGGTTAATCCTAATGCCTCTTATCATGTAGTAGTTCTTAACTACACGAATGTAGTCTCACTTGTGGATTTGAGATGGTCCTAACGCAAGTTCTAGAATCTAAATGCTACCGGTACTCACATCATAGCACCAAAGATGGATGCTTTTCCTACCAATTCTAGGGGTGAGCCTCACATATTTGGGGTGGAAATTTTTTTTAGTGGTACGGTTTTGTGCTAGTCATACAATTTTCTATCCATGAGACGCTTATTAAAACCAAAGTTTTACTTCTAAATGTTGTAAAAAATTTTAAATTGGCGCTAAAATTGCCCTAACAAATATTTCTCTTGGTTTTATTACAAATTTACTATCAAACAAAGCAAAACATCAAGCGTAAGTATATTCTCAACGGTGCTTTCATTTACCCCCCTTACACTTAAACCGAACATTGTCCCCAATGTTCAAATAAAAGACGTAAAAGTAAATAAGATGAAAGAATGAAATCAAATACTCCCCTGAATCGTTTGTTGTGGATAGTGATGTAACATGGTTAGATCTTCTTCCAAGATAGACGAACGTTCAAAGCTTCCCTTCCAAAATAATAAACGTCTTCTTGTCCAAAATAACCTGTTAACCTGAAAAAGATAAAGGCCAACCTCGCGTAAAATCGGCGGTAAAATCTACATAATAAGATATAATGCTTGTGGAATGAATATTTTGCAGAATTCCTGGAGATTATAAGTTAAAGAATTGACAAAACTTTTTAGGTTTCCGGAAAAATACAAAACTTTCAAAAATTGCAGAAAATTATAACCTGACGCCGTCAGGTGTTAACCCTGACGCCGTCAGAAAGTTCTGACAGAATTCTCATGTTAAGTTTCCGGGAAAAATTCTGGAAAAACTAGATCTTACTTCCTGGAATTCCTGCAAAAATTCATTATGACTCGATACAAGCATTTGACTCAAACAAGTACTAATATGTATGCTAATTTCATTGTTATGATTCATGTTCATTCGTTCTATATAAACCGATTTAGATTTCCCTTACACTTAGCTTTTGCAAAATACCTTTATATGTAGTTAAGACGAAGTTAAAAACAAAATAAAGCATTTTCACAATTTAGTTTGAAGCATGAATCAATAACAAGAAATATAACTTACATACGGAAACAAATAAAATCAAATAAACACACAAAAACAAACAAAACATGGGTTGCCTCCCAAGAAGCGCTTTTCTTTATTTACGAGTCTTGTAGCTAGACTCAAAGTCACCGTACGTTACGTGACTTCGTCGTTGGTCTCGGTTCCTAAGTCATCCTCTTTTCCGGTTTTGTATTCGGGCCCTAAGTTCAAACAATCCTTATAGAAACCGAAAATCCTTTTCATGACATAGTCTACTCCCCTACGTCTATCCTCATCATTCCTATAGTAAACCGCTTGTTTGAGCTCCTTCTCAACGTTTGACAAGTGTTGGTATTGCTCTATCTTATACGGCATTTGGTAGTTCACCTCATCGGTCTCATCCTTAAATGTGACTATCCCTAAGGAAGGTTCATGAGTCATTCTAGAGACCTCGATAAATGGTTTGCCTAAGACTACTTGGGTCACACTTGCATCGATTATTGGGCGGATATCTTCTACAATCACAAAGTCGGTGACATAGGTAAAGTTTCCTACATAAACCGGTAATCCTTTAACTCTTCCCGTGAAGTTACTAATCCATCCCTTATCGGGAAACACTCTATACCCTAGTTGACTTTTCATTATCAAATTGTATTGAGCTCTAGTCATGATGTTAATGGGTGATCTAGGGTCAATGTACGCTTTCCAAATATGCAAATGCCCGATGTTGCATGGTATGTTGAGATTAGATGGATCGCCCACCTTGAAAATTGGGTTACCTAGGATGTATGGGGTCTCGGAGTCATCGAATAGATTCTTATGATATGCTCGCTCTTCCTTAGTGGGTAACCTATTGAAGTAATCCTCCTCCTCTACTTCTTCTATTTCGCTAACCTTAGCCTTCCTATCATCCTCTAATTCCTTACTCTCATCCTTTGATTCACTATCATTCTCACTCCTATCAATTGGTCTAATGGTCACAACGTTGACGAAGTGGACATGTTTGGATGAAGAGGGGTCCTTGATTTGTGGTTCGCTATTGGTGTTTCTAGCGTCCTTTTGTGGGGGTGATAGCACTTGGTTGTTGAGGGCTTTCAACAAGTTGTCAATTTTATTGGTCATCTCTACTTGTTGTTGATTGAATTCGGATGTGAATTTAGCTATGCGAGCTTCTTGAGATGCCATAAAATTGGACATCAATCCTTCAAAGTTGTTGGTACTACCATAGTTGTTGGAAGGATTGTTGTTGAAGGTACGGTTTGAGGAATTACCGTTGGGTTGAAACCGGTTAGGTGGGTTGGAAGAATTGTTTTGGGGTGCGTTTTGGTTTGACTTCCACCTAAGGTTGGGGTGATTTTTCCATGAGGGGTTGTATGAATCTCCATAAGGGTTTGGCTCGGGTTTGAAAGTGTACCACTTATCTCCCGCTCCGTCGGTACGCGTGGATGCGTAGTCCGCAAAAGCTTGTTCGGGGAGTTCCATGCAATCACGAGTGTCGTGGGGACCACTACATAATTCGCACGAAGAAGTGATTTTGTTCACTTGGCTTGAAGGTTTAGGAGCTTCGTAGGATTTCATGAGAAACTTGACTTGGTCTTCAAGTTCTATGATCCTACGGTCGGAAGTGCTTGAATTATTCGAAGGCAAAGATATTGCCTTGACCGTTTTATTCAAATCACGGGGATCATTCCAACTTTCGTTGTCATAAAGAGCAAGATCTTCTAGGAGATCCCATGATTGTTCCGCACTTAGATCACGTAGCTTGCCACCGGCCGCTTGGTCAATGGTTTGCCTCGTGTGGAGATTGATGTGGTCATAGAAGATTTGGACTTGGAGCCAAAGGTCTATGCCATGATGAGGGACTTTTTGGAGTAAGTCCTTGAATCGAGTCCATGCCTCGTAGAGGGTTTCGCCTTGGCGTTGTTGGAACGCCAAGATATCATTCCTTAGCTTGGTAGTTCTCCCCGGTGGGAAAAATTGAGCAAGGAAACGAGTTGTGAGATCATCCCAAGAGGTGATGGATCCTATGGGAAGTCGCTCAAGCCATTGACTAGCTTGGTCCCGCAGAGAGAATTGGAAGAGACGCAATCGGGTCTTCTCTCGAGTGGCAACATCAAGGTCTATGTGTAGGACCTTAGATCTATCAACTTTATCACACTTTTATTAGATGAGAATTGGTGACTTGATGATATATATGTATGTGTTTTAGAGAGAGAAAGTAGAAAGATAAACTAGAAAGAATTTCATATAAAACATACACTTACACACACAAGCACACCTTACAAATGAAGAGTAAGGTGCCTTTTATACATAAGAAAGAAAGGCCTCATGGGCTTTCTAATGGACTTGGACTTGGTGGACTTTTGTTACATAAAAGGCTTATAAAATATAACTTATGACATATTAGCGTACTAAGTCCACAAGTCCAATTGACTAATCTATCATACGTTTACGACACATTCCAAAGTTCTAACTATGAGAATGACCATCACTTCTTTATATATTTCTTTGATGCTAACAATCTCCCCCTAAGGGGTGGTCATTCGAATGATGCTCCACGTGATTAGGTCTTTGTCTTTGAACTTTGTGTGTCGTTATAGAATAGTATTTAATCTTTGTTCCTTCATGCTTTGTGATCATTAATGAATGACTTTTCTTCGTTCTTTGTTGTTGTGGTGGATATATCTGCCTTTTGTCACATCTTTGTCTTTATGGTTAAACGCCTTTCCATCATGCTCATACGTCTTTAGTCTTTGTCATACATACATTTGTTGTTCCCGTTCTTTCACTTTGATCTTTGTTACTTAGCTATGTAGATTCTTTCACATAATATAGAATCTTTCTTTGACCTCTTCTATGCATCGATCTTTGGTGAGAACTTTCTTTGACTTTGAGATGTATGTATGAGCATGTGGAAGCTTAGAGTGTCACGATGGTGGTTGTAGCTGCATAAAATTAGTTAGTAATAAAACAACCGGTACTTACTGGTTCGGAATTTGAGATCCTCAACAGCATAGTGTGAAAACTCCTTCTAATCCTTAACATGGCCGTTCCTAATCGGATACCCCCGAAAGGGCTTACACAGACATACCGAAGTACACCCACGATTAGGTGAGTCATTGGAGATCACCCCACAACTGTAGACCGTTTGGAATCACCGCGAACAGTAAGCGTAACCCACAAGAGATTACCGAGGTGACCTGCTGTCAGGGCTGTTTGATGTTGACCCTGGCAGGATTTCCGTTCAATCATTCGAGAAATACATAAGTAAATCCCTCATAAACGGTCAAGGCAGATTGCTAAGATCTGCGAAGGACTCAATAATTTACACTTAGTGCCCAATGATGCAAGACACTTAGTGTGGAAGTATTGTGTGTTCCTAAGAGATCTTTTATGTTATCTCGTGGCTCTAGACTCGATAAGTGCACATTTGGTTTCCTATGCGGAGGCATGGAGCAGAGGGCCTCTT